>JAIGNY010000832.1:2470000-2522500 GCA_020152595.1 Chiridota heheva
TTTTCAATTTTCATTTTGAAAATTATAGGCGGCATAAACCGGGGCACAGCCCTGGGTACGGAGGGGAAGAGTACCTTTTTCGAGAAGGAAAAGTGCTCTTCAAACTGTCAAAGAAGACCAGTGCCTTTTAGAGAAGGAGTATCCTTTCAAACATTGAAACACTTTTTCTTCAAAGACCTAGGCCTATACATTTGATTTTTTCAGCATAGAAAGTAACACGAATATCGACCTAAAACTGTAAAAAGACTCACTTCGTGAAATTTCACGTGCTTCGCGCGCATACACTATTCTAATATTTCCATAAAGACAAAGTTGAAGGTCCAACTGAATCACGGGGGTTCATATTGAAATTTTAGAAAGAAAGAAAAAGTTTAGAAGGTTACAGATATAAAAATAAAAAAATAAAATGTGTGATATAAAATAAATTTAAGTGCCCTTATTATAACTGATTTTTTTATTGACAGATTGAAGAAAGTAACGCAAGCATCAAGCAAAATATCCCAAATTTAATTTTGGTTCTGGATTCTAATAAAAGATCTATGAATTTTTTAATTTTTGTAGATTTTGGTATAAAGTTGTTTTATTTTACCAAATTTTGGACCAAAATATCTTGAAGTTTTAAGCTGTTGATTAAAAAGGAAGGAAAAATGGGTCTCCAGTAATTTTCGGACCGATACGAGTAAAAAAAAAAAAAAATTACAAATCCGGTATATGTGTGGGGGCGTGGGGTGGAGGGAGGTTAACCATATAAAGCTATACCGCTGTGCTATGTGCTTTGAAAATACGACAGTTGGAAAGTGCCCCTCAGATCCTGTGTCCCCTCCCCCATATTCAAACACCTTCCGCCGCCCCTGTTTTGGGACAAGAATTACGTAAAAATAAAACGGAAGCAGAAAGTATTTAGAAGATAGATACAAATATCTGTAAATGCTATTCTTGATTCAATCATCCTCCGCCACACGGCTTTTTTCACTTCCACACTATTGCCCAAACTACAAAAAAGCAAAGCTTTGAATTTGAAAACATACTTTCACTCTTTACAACTGTTACAACAAGTGTCCCACCATTAAAGAGATGCAAGTTAAAGGATTAGTTCAGGGGTCAAGCAAGTCTATTTCATATGAAAGAGGACTTCAAAAGAAAGAAATTAGTGTAGAAAGCATTCAAAAATCTTATTCCGTTAAGGAGATATCTAAGTTTTAAAGTTTGGTATCAATTGTATAAAAACGACTGAAATCAGACTAGTTGTGCTGTCATAGCCTTAAATTCAAAGTCTTTCTATCATATTTTGTCCTGCGATTTTGTGGCTTAAAAACCATGGGATATGTCAAAAAAGTAGTAAAACTGAATCTTTGAAGGTTTTTTTTTTGATATACCACCTGAAGAATGTTAAGGATAAATAATATAAATAGTGAAAAAATTGAATAAATTTCCTTTAAAATACATAAAGACTTTGAGGAATCTGAGACTAAGACATCACAACTAGTCTGATTTCAGTCGTTTCTACAGAAATGATACCAAACTTTAAATATTAATATCTCCTTAACAGAATAAGATTTTTGAATGCTTTCTTCACTATTTTGTTTCTTTTGAAGTCCTCTTTTATATAAGATGAACATGCTTGACCACTGAAATAATCTTTTAAATATAGTTTACTTCTGTTGCCTTAAAATGGCGACGTTTTGGTTTTTCACGGGGACGTTTTGGTAGCAAAAAAGCAGGGACGTATTGGTAAGGGGACGTTTTGACTGGATACGGTACCCTATAACCCAGGACAATAACCTTATACCTGACAGCTAATTAATTCCATGTTGCTTGATATATGTATTATGTCATGTTGTGGACGTAGAAGGGCCTAGCGCAAGGCAGCCTTCGTTTATCAAGTTAAAGCTGTATAGTATATAAAGACCTATGATACTGCATTAGGCCCCGTAAAAGATATATTAGCTTATCACCCGAACTAGTTGAAAAAGTGATGCGGGCGCGCGCTTTTTATTCCGAGTCAATTAATTTATGCGATTTGCAACATTGCAAATCAGGTAAACCATATCAGGATAAAACAAATGGAAAAACTATACCTGAAACATTATCAGAAGTAAAGAAACGGAAATACAGACGCTAAATCACTGAGAAAAAACTTTAAAAAATTAAAAAATATAGGATTCTCTCATGATGCATACGCGTGAGCGTCGAGAGTGCATAAGCTAATATCATTGGGCCTTAACTCCTTCTTTATAGTACTGTACTGTGCTTTACTTTTCTGTACTGTACTGTTACGTGAAATTAACCGATAGTTTTCAACAATTTTTCGACCGGTCTGGGATCGAGGGGGTATATCGCCCCGACCAGCCCCTTATGGTCAGAACATTCAGATTTATACACTGCGTTATATTTTTCGTTTGACATTGTACCAAAGGAAACAGACCTTTGCAAGTGTGGGGCATGCACGTTCCACTCCTAATGATCCCTCCCCCAATACGTTCCTGCCCAGGACCCTCATGAAACCTCAGAGGGAAATCATAATGTATCAATTTAAGCCCATGTCAGACATTGTGTTCCTTGGGACAGTGGGAGAACTGTGCATGGTAGAATTTTTCTTGCGTTCGAGTGTAGTTTTTCCAATACATTTTGATCTGAATCATGGTCTAAAAATCATGTTCATTTCTTGCCTGCAACTATCAGAAAGACCAAATGAATCATATGTTGAGCCATCACCCAAAGTTTACTTCGAATTCAAAACTGTTGGATGTTTGATATAAACGATACACTTTTCATGACTTCAACTATTAATTATGCACTTTTATCAAGAAGATTTAGGCTAGACTATACTGTTATATGCTTAATTCATAAGCTTTATCGATAAATGTTCACTAATTTGAATTGATAGCGTCTGCCATTTGTGGTTCTCATGAATTTTCAGCTATCAAATTTTCAGGTTAATAGGAATTGAGGATGACTTTGCTGTACACTCAACAGCTCAACTTTTCAGCATTCAGGGGAGCAGTCCTTTTTTAAAGAAATTCATAGGGCCTAGTAGCTTAGGGATAAAATTCCGTTAACGAAAAAAAGAATAAAACGAAAGCAGACAGGTTTAAGGGAGGGGGCATAACATTTCCTGGTTACAAGCAGAAAATTGCACTGCTAAATTAAGTTTGTATAAACGTTCAATTTACTCTTAATCGGAAGATATCCTTCCTTTTTGGATATTTTCCTTCCTTTTCGGAAATTTTCTTCGCTTTTTGAGAAAATTCCTTCATTTCCGGGCAATTTTTTTTGCATTTACGCGAAATTTAAAATCATTTACGGGTATTTTTATTTTTATTTTCTGACATCGGAAATTATTCTGCTCTTTTTTGGGGTCAATTTTTGGTTAATCTTTTTCATTTCCGGACAATTTCCTTGCTTTCTTCCATTTTCGTAAAATTTCCTTTCTTTAACATATAAAAAAAAAAAGTGGAGCAAAGTATGTTTGGTTATATAATAGGGACCAAACTTGGACCAAACTGGGAGGGGGGGGGGATATTCAACTGAAGGAGATTTACTTTGCTGAGTGGGGAAGGGGGACTTCCCCCAGTTAGTGTGTCAAAAAGGCCCTGCAAGGGAGGGGGCAGGACGCCGCTACATCAGCATAAACATACAGTTATTATCATGGGTGGGGACTCTGTAAGCCTGTGTTTGAATGGGGGACACATGATTTGAGAGGCACTTTCCAACTGGCATATTTTGAAAGCATGTATATATGACAGCATTATATTACATGTTTTTGCTTAAGTTAGTGACAATTATGTCCCCCTATGCCTATCGCTCTCCCCTCCCAGTGGCGGCGCTAGGCACCACTAACTGGGGGACAATTAGTCCAACAAGTTTTGTGGGATCACGCCCTTGTCAAACGAAAGTAAACTGATTGAATTGTGTCCCTGTCCCAATATCCATAAACAGTGATTTTGCAAAAACCTTTCAGTTGATCGTGTACCGCCCTCCCCGCCCCCTCCACCCGCAGACAGTTTCTCCTCGGATTTGGACGAATTAAAAATTCGATCTTGCCCCCAGTCTCCCCCCGTGGCGCCGCTATTGTTCCCTCTCCAGCCAACACGGACTAGTTCTAAACTCTTATCAGGTTTTCGGTCCGAAAAGCATGTGTGAGATTTTTTTTTTTTTTTTTAGGACCAAAATTTGGGAAAGCAATGAGTATACGTAGTCAGGTTTTATTTGGGAGAAGGCGGATCTGCCAGCTGTATACACTTTGCGCAATCGCGGGGTCTAGGGTCCCTTAAGCGGGCCCCTGGAAGCTATGCGTTGGATGTAGATGCAATGGAATAGAGGGTGCCTAAAACGTCTAATGTTGTATTCGATCGCCCGATATACCAAGTAAGTAAAAATGTAAAATCACATTGAAAATGATCAAAATCACTGACAACTACTACTCATTTGAAGAGGTCGGTCTTTTTTTTTGAATAATTACTATTACTCATTTATTTATTTATTTTTTGAGGAAGGGGAAAGGGGAGGGGGGGGGGGAGGGGCGGGCGACCGCTTTATTGCCTACCCCTGAAATTAGGAACCGTGATTCAAAATGAATATTTAATGTCCCAAAGAATGTGAAAAGCAAATAAGAGGTCATTATGATTGTTCAGGAGGATTTTCATTATCTTTTCATTTGTGTAAAATCGAGCAACGTTAAGGCATATCAATATATATTAAACAAGATAACCTAAGTTAACTCTCAGTCTTCAGCTAATCAGTGGCAAGGGTCCCTATTGTAATTTTTTCCCCATACTCCAATTGAAAGGTCCCTAGCACATGCTATGGAAATTTATATTGCTTGCACATATCAATTATGTTTGTGTTACTTTCTTCAATCTGTCAATAAAAAAAGATCACTTATGATAAAAGAACATGTCTTTTGATATTTTAAAGAACACTAAAGCTCGCATACTTGAGCAAAGTCCTCTTTTTAAGAGTTTTTACCAATTTTAAGCATAGAAAATTGTATATAGGCAATCAATTTTTTTAAATGGGAAAATTTAGGATTTTTTTTCTTCGTTTTTTCTTTCTTGTCATAGCCTTTAGGCCTACCGTGTAAATCATCTTCCAAAGAAATACACTCATCAAAATGAATGGGAGTTAAATACGGAATTTTCGACTCAAAACGCGCTTGTTTTCATTTCTAAATGTGGGTCGGGGTAGGTGGGATGGGGATGCAAACAGGGATGGCAGAACGTACCACCGTGTGGGCAACGGGGCCACTGCCCTCTTGCCCTACAGGTTAGTAGGGCGGACGCCGGACGGGGAGGTGCCCCTTAAATTACTCTACAGGTTATTCTTGAAGCTTGAAAAGTTCTGAAAACAAATCAAAATCCACTCACAAATGCTATTAGACTTAAAGTAAGTAAAGGCCTCTATTCACATGAAGTGGTTCAAGCACGTTGGCAGTAGCGGGCAGTTACTATTTCTGTCATATAACTCAGAGAGCCTGTTGGGATATGCAGGCATTATTTTGTGTAAACACTGCGCGTGGCATGCGAACAATGTGCACCACGGTAACTAGACCCAAAACCACATTATAACGGGGTTCACTGATAATAAATTTCCCCAATAAGATTGATTTTTAATAATAATTAAACTTTTACAAAATGTACTTCGGTTATTTCCACAAACTTGAAAAGATTAGGCCCTATAAATTGCTCCATATTGGATAGAACCTACTCTGCTGTCAATATGTGGTGTAAAAAAAATCCGCAGATTTCTGGGGGCGGGGGAACTTTCCCCTTGTCCTCCGCTAACTGCAGTCCCGATATTATTTGCACTGTTTCGTTAATATTTTACGTATATGAATGAAAGGAATACTATATTTATTTTTTCAACCAAAATAAATTTCAAGGTTCTACATATTGCTATTACTCAGGGAGGCACAAATCGAGGCAACCCTGATCATTTGACCCGTTTTTTACCATTCAAAGAGTCCTTTGTTTGCATAAGTAAGTCAAGCACCTTATTTTAAATGGTGATATTTACAAAATATACAACGATATTGTTAAGCTTACTCGTCCTCGTTTTCACAAAATATAAAAATTGTACATGCCCCCTAAGTACAGTGGTAGTAACCTACTATATACTAGGTTTAGTACTAGTTCCACTAATGTAAGCTTAACTGTGAGTGTAAGGCTAGTAGTACACACATCGCTAAATAGATAACCTCTTATAGGTTCTACAGTCACAGTAGTCACAAAAGAACAAAGATTAACACCGACGCCCTTAACTTTTGCCTAATATAACCATACAGACATAAAGCTGAACAACTTTTTCCAACTTACGTTTTGGTAGATTTCCCAAATTCCTTGTGAAATTTTCTGGAAGAATTTCAGTGTCTTGTGCACAGGACGTTAGCGTTGCAACTAATGTTGCAGATACGCGCGTAGAACTTGAAAAAAGAGGGGCCAAAACCGGCGCAGATACAACAAAAAAACCACACTGCCTGTTCGTTACAAGACGCGACAATTGCGTTGTTGTGCACCAATATAATTATTCCAATTTAACTACTTCATTGCCCTTGTTCTTTTGTTAATATTAATACATACAAATTGTATGTGCCAACATAAGTAATACGCACGTAGGACGCACATTGGTGCGTTTATACACTCAAGCCGTTACACAATCGATGCAGATATGCACTCAAATTATGTCAATCATTTCCTTACGCAAGCGTTCTACATGTATCTTATTAGTTGGGAAAAATGCTGACATGCATATCACATTTTTGTCAAGACGCTCACAGAAAATCTGTAGAAACTTTATTTTTGAATGAAAGATGTGTATCCTTTTTTTAGAGAAGCAATTTAGTTATTATGATATTTACAAGGTGTAAAACCAATCCAAGTTTCCATATGCTAATTTTCATGTTAAAATATGGAAGTATTCATACCGAAAATCAAGTTGCCCAAAATTCTTGAAAACTTTTTTTGAAACACACATTGAAGCCCATTGACTTTGCTTACAGGTGTAAGCGTGTAAAATTTGTATGCATGTAATCGTTCATACTCTAAATCAGAGTTTCAGAGCAAATGAGTTGGAGTATGAAGATTCATACTACTGTTTATGCTAGCTATTAACTGTTAGCTATATCCCACAGTACACTTTTTGACATACTGGTAATGTGTACAGTGGGTTATTATACTTTCCATACATAAAGGGAAGGTGTGTTGAACATTAGGCTATTAAACTTAGGCCCATGGTGGATGGGGCGAAATTTGCTCCAAACTTGCTATCTTGCCACATTAGGCCTACAATATGTACCTGTCTTGCTTTAATTCTTATACAGTACGTAGTTCTTTGAAGTTGTTTTAGTGCCTACTAAGACAAAATTAGAAAACCCTTAATGCTTGTTTTAACAAAAAGGTTTTTCTAAGTCAGACCACCTTCAAAGTTTCTGTCACTCGCATTGTTTATATTGACTTAACTAATTAACAAATTGGAATCATTCCAGAAAGCTCATGGCTAGATTCACGACCAGGAACTACTATGACAGACAGCCTAGAATTTAGCATGACAGCCATGTTACATCAACTGAACTGGGAACCACTGATGGTAAGGAGGACTAAGATCCGCCTCATCTTACCTTATAAAATCCAGAACCAGATAGTTGCAATTCCATCAGAGCTCTATCTATTTGCAAGTGACTCTAGAACGAAGGGAGGTCATACTTTTTAGGTCCCAACATCAAGGAGAACTGTCCACAGCACATCATACTTCCCCCGGGACCATCCGTGATTGGAATAGACTACCCCCCCCCCCCCCATTCTCATCAGCAGCCAATGCAGAAAGTCTGAATGAGTTCTGTGACCAGCTGAGCAGAATCTGTGACCAGCAGGGCAGAATCTGTGACCAGCAGGGCAGAATCTGTGACCAGCAGGGCAAAATCTGTGACCAGCTGGGCAGAATCTGTGACCAGCTGAGCAGAATCTGTGACCAGCTGGTCTGAATCTGTGACCAGCTGGGCAAAATCTGTGACCAGCTGGGCAGAATCTGTGACCAGCAGCGCAGAATCTGTGACCAGCAGGGCAGAATCTGTGACCAGCTGGGCAGAATGTGTGACCAGCTGGGCAGAATGTGTGACCAGCTGGGCAGAATGTGTGACCAGCTGGGCAGAATCTGTGACCAGCTGGGCAGAATCTGTGACCAGCAGCGCAGAATCTGTGACCAGCAGGGCAGAATCTGTGACCAGCTGGGCAGAATGTGTGACCAGCTGGGCAGAATGTGTGACCAGCAGGGCAGAATCTGTGACCAGCTGGGCAGAATCTTTGATTAGGTGGGCAGATTTATGCCTGCCTGGTTTGGTGTGGAGTAGATACCATAACACCGGCAGTTTTTAGTGTTAGTTGTTCTGTTCAGTTTTGTTGAAGTTTTGAACTTTTTGCCATTAAATTTGAAAATTTTCCCAGCTAGTTTTTGGCCTGGCCAGCCTCATGCCACGGAGTATAATGGTCTTTGAAGAATCATCTCTATTTGGAAGAAGAAAAAGAAATGGATTTAACTTTATTTGGGTTGTAATAAATGACTGGAATTACATTTTTAACGCACTTGGGAGTCATCAAGTCTCAGAAATGTAGATGAACTAAATTAATATGGTAACAATTTCTGTATATCCTCTGGGGATGAACGGATATACAGTAAGGTAACTAGACAGTAGATAATCCTACTGTATGTATACTTTGGATGAAGTGTGTTAAAGTATTTAGCAAAAATCTACTGCATGTCTTTAAATTAAATTAATATATATATATATATATATATATATATATATATATATATATATATATATATATATATATATATATATATATATATATATATATATATATATATATATATATATATATATATATATATATATATATATATATATATATATATATATATATATATATATATATATATATATATATATATATATATATATATATATATATATATATATATATATATATATATATATATATATATATATATATATATATATATATATATATATATATATATATATATATATATATATATATATATATATATATATATATATATATATATATATATATATATATATATATATATATATATATATATATATATATATATATATATATATATATATATATATATATATATATATATATATATATATATATATATATATATATATATATATATATATATATATATATATATATATATATATATATATATATATATATATATATATATATATATATATATATATATATATATATATATATATATATATATATATATATATATATATATATATATATATATATATATATATATATATATATATATATATATATATATATATATACTATATATATATATATATATATATATATATATATATATATATATATATATATATATGTATATATATATATATATATATATATATATATATATATATATATATATATATATATATATATATATATATATATATATATATATATATATATATATATATATATATATATATATATATATATATAAATATATATATATATGCCTATATATATATATGCCTATATATGCCTATATATATATATATATATATATATATATATATATATATATATATATATATATATATATATATATATATATATATATATATATATATATACATATATATATATATATATATATATATATATATATATATAATAATTTATGCTATAACAATCATCTTAAGGTATACTGTGGATGAGCTGAGATAGAAGGTCTGGTAGCCAAATCTATTAGTAGAGCCAAGCACTGTATATCTACAGTAGATGAACACAGATAAGGTTTGGAAGATAAATGGACAGTATGTCTACAGTTGATGAAATGAGATAAGGTCTAGTAGTTAAAGCAATATCTACAGTGGTAGCAAAATGTACAGTATGTCTAGTTAGTATGGTAGTAAAATCTACAGCATATCAATTTTGTTAGCAAAATCTACAGTATGTCTACTGCGGCTGAACTGAGATAAAGTAGGGTAAAAAATATATGGTAGCAAAATCTGCTGCATTCCTACTTGACTGTGGATGAAATTAAATTAGTTCTGCTATAAAAATCTACTGTATATCTACTGTGGATTAACTCTGATAATTTATGTGCACTTCAAAATCTGTTTGTCTTCCAAGAGAACTAAGATAAGCTTGGGAGACAACAAAATCTATTATGTGTGTATTTAGGATGAAATGCAATGAAATAAAGTATTTTGGCAAAATCTACATTTCAAGTAAGGTCTTTTAAACATCATCAGTTTTTGTTGCAGTGAATGAACTGGTTTAGTCTGATATAGGCCCTATTTGCAGTATATCTATTGTGGATGAAAGCCAAATCTACATTGGCTCTACTGTAGATGAAATGAGATAGGGTCTGACAGTTAAATCTACCCTTTGTCTACTCTGGATGAACTGAGGTAAAGTCTGCTTAGTTACTAGTAAAATCTACCCGTTATCTACCTCTGGATGAAATTAGATTTTAAAATCTGCTTAGCTGCTAGTAAAATCTACCCTTTGTCTACTCTGAATGAAATGAGATTAAGTCTGTTTAGCTGCTGGTAAAATCTATGCTTTGTCTACTCTGGATCAATTATGATTAAGTCTGTTCAACTGCTAGTAAAATCTATGCTTTGTCTACTCCTAATGAAATGAGATTAAGTCTGCTTAGCTGCTGGTAAAATCTATGCCTTGTCTACTCTGGATCAACTGAGATTAAGTCTGTTCAGCTGCTAGTAAAATCTATGCTTTGTCTACTCTGGATCAACTGAGATTAAGTCTGCTCAGCTGCTAGTAAAATCTATGCTTTGTCTACTCCTAATGAAATGAGATTAAGTCTGCTTAGCTGCTGGTAAAATCTATGCCTTGTCTACTCTGGATCAACTGAGATTAAGTCTGTTCAGCTGCTAGTAAAATCTATGCTTTGTCTACTCTGGATCAACTGAGATTAAGTCTGCTCAGCTGCTAGTAAAATCTACTGTATGTCTTTTCAAAGGTTGTTATAAGGAATTGTAGGACTTGCATTAGTTTCAAAGACACCATATCAAACATTTCAGAAAACACCTTTATGTGCATTTGACATTTGGATAACATATGTAAGGAAAAAAGAAATAATACACGGAAATTTGGATGTAATTGAATGAGACAGAAGTTGGAATTCAAATTAGAAATAATATAATAAGTCATGTGACATTCAAGAAACAGAACATCGTCGCATAGGTTCATCAAATCATGCATTAAAAATCTTTTCATTATTTGCAGTTTACTGGACCTGTAGCCACTTATCAGAGACATGAAACGAACAAGAGCATCAACGTTAGCCTCAAAATTAGCTCATAAAGTTATAACAAAGAAGAGGATCTTAGATCAGCCAGAAACAAACAAAAAGGCCTCACATGCTTCCAACTGCCACCAATCTCAGGATACTACAGTTACAACAACGCCCAAACCACAGCTGAAAGAGTTATTTTATGACCAGGAATGTATCACCCTTGCAAAAAGTCTACTGGGTAAAGTCCTCGTTCATAAGCATGAGGGTGAAAGATTGACTGGAAGAATCGTGGAGACTGAAGTATACTTGGGAACAATTGATGCAGCATGTCATACCTATAAAGGACGCCGTAGTGATAGGAATGAGGCCATGTGGATGGACCCAGGCACAGCGTACGTGTATCTCACATATGGCATGTACCACTGTGTCAACATTTCTAGTAGAGGTAAGTTTAAAATTAAAAGATTCTTTAATGGCATCAGAAGGACTCATGGGGAGGGTGGAAACTGCAAAAAAAGCTTACTTCAGGTTTGGAGCCAATTTAGTTCTTCATTGAAGAATTACTTAAAGAGTTATGGACAGGTAGCGACAACATCAGCTGAAATTATTGAAAATGTATATTAAAAAAAGTTACATAAAAATTGGTTAAAAATTAAACATTTTACAGCATTTAAAAACTTAGATACCTAATTAACATAAATTGTGCAATACTTTGTGACCTCAGAATGGACAACTAGAAAATTGCTTTAATATGTTAACTTACTGTGTTTCAACCCTTCCCCCAAATATTTTGAATGGAAAAAGTTGGCTATAATGAACAGGAAATTGGATATTAGTATAACCTTGACCCAGATTTAGCAGTAGAACACAATTTGTGAATATTTGAAATTTGGGAAAGGAATTTCAAAAATTACAGTAATCAATTTTAGTTGTAATCCTGTTCGTACATCATCACGTTTGTGCATGATGAAAATTTTGACAAACTTTGACATCATAATTTAAAAACTATGTGCCATTCTGACCATCTAAAGTCTGTTCCACTCAGAATTGAATGCTTTCATCTGGATAAACAATCTCTAAGCTGTCCATATACCTTTCAAAGTCTGTATATTGATCTATAATGCATATTTTATCTATATATCAATTTATTGTTTGAAATAATGCATTTGAACTTTTTCATTTTAATTTCCAGGGGAAGGCTGTGCAGTCCTATTAAGGGCACTGGAACCACTAGAAGGACTAGCCACCATGCAAAAACATCGCAGCTCAAAACGAGCAGATAAGAAACCTCTCAAACCCAAAGATCTTTGCAACGGTCCTGGAAAACTATCAATGTCACTTCATTTAACCAGACAGCTACATGATAGATGCGACATGTGCAGCTCTAATGTCTTGTGGGTGGAGGAAGGACGAGATATTGCAGAAGAGGATATTGTGAGCTGTCCACGAATAGGTATCGACTCTGTACCTGAAGAATGGAGAAATAAGCCGTTTAGGTTTTATGAGAAGGGAAACATTAATGTCAGCAAAAGGAACAAAGATGCCGAAGCAAAAATGGAGGATTCAAACGAAGAACTGAAAAATTGATGAGAGATGAAAGATTCTTGATTTTTTGAATATAACTATCACTGTCCCCCAAAATACTAGTTTGGGTGGAAAGGAGGGCAAAATTACATTAAAGGAGCCGTACATGTAAAGTCAAATATTCTAGATGGAGAATTGAAAAGTAAACCAACTACCAAAAACCCCATCATAAAGTCTTATTTCATTCTCAAGTTTGAAGTTGTAACATGGACGCTGCCATTTTGTTTAATTCTCTGTTGAAATCATGCCAACGATGCCATACTTTGCCCTATGTTCTAGCACACATGTATTTCTTTAGAATTCTCTTTGAAATTTTCTTTCCAAAATGCTTTGACATGAAGTTTTAAGGGCTTGAGTCATTAATATTATATACAATTCATTGATCCATGCAAAGAAAACATTATTTATTAGAAGTTAGAAAATTTGAAATAGATTTGAAAGAAATACATTAATATTCTAATCTGTATTGGGTTTATGACATTATTTTTTAGAGGGCGTATGACCAAAATGGCCACTCCCATGTAAGTTCATATTGACAGAATTATGTTTTAATAAATTAGAAAATATATAATAAATTTGTGCAATGTGAAATTTCTTCAGATGACTTAAAATTATTATTTCTATCACATTAAATGAAGAAAAAGCTAGATTTGATCTTCTTTAACGTCTATTAGGGTAAGCCAATGTTGAAGCTCTATGATCAATCGCTCTGCTTGATGCTTGTGGAGTTATTTGGTTCTGCAATAATGTAATAGCGAGTACCAAACCTCCGCTCCAATTGATCAGATGATGAATCTTAGAAAACACTTATACTTCAACAAATGTGGAATTGAAATCAAGGTAATCAATCTAAATGTCTAAAACATTCAATTGGTTTGTGAGTTCAGGCAATAAGGGCTTGATAGCAATATGATGTATTCAGAAATGGTAAATAATGTTTCATTAACTGTTTAGAGTACATGTTCAAAGGCAATGGAACTTAAGGGCACAACTGTTCTTAAAATGGTTCAGTTCTGTTTCATAATGTGGATAAACATATACTGTAGCTTATATTTCCAAAGAGATTATTTAAATTTGCTGCCTTTTCAAAAGTCAAACCTTCATGTTAGAAAACTGAAATGAAATATGATTACCTCATTTGTGATGCGAGGTGCCCTTATTGGTGATGTGAGGCACCCCTGTTGGTGATGTGAGGCACCCCTGTTGGTGATGTGAGGCACCCCTGTTGGTGATGTGAGGCACCCCTGTTGATGATGCTAGGCACCCCTGTTGGTGATGCTAGGCACCCCTGTTGGTGATGCTAGGCACCCCTAATTGGTGATGCTAGGCACCCCTAATTGGTGCTGCTAGGCACCCCTATTGGTGATGCTAGGCACCCCTATTGGTGATGCTAGGCACCCCTATTGGTGATGCTAGGCACCCCTATTGGTGATGCTAGGCACTATTGGTGATGCTAGGCACTATTGGTGATGCTAGGCACTATTGGTGATGCTAGGCACCCCTATTGGTGATGCTAGGCACCCCTATTGGTGATGCTAGGCACCCCTATTGGTGATGCTAGGCACCCCTATTGGTGATTTTAATGCACATAAACATTTATCGAACTGATTTGCAGCTGTTTCTGAACAATATCTTATTTTTAACATATTGAAAAAAAAACATATGTGTTTATATTTTTAAATTTGTACATCAAATTATGAAAAGACTTGATTTCTAAAATCTTTAATGCACTTTGTTAATTCTTTTATAGTTTTTTTTTTCTTATAAAAAAAACCCTATTGATGGTCTGATCAATCATGCCAAATATAATGACCAGATTCTGATAAAAGGGTTGGAAGTGCTTTTCCTGAAAATATCAAGTTATTTGACATCTCTATATACATGGTAACTGCTTGATGAGACTTACACTCAAATCATAGAGCAATGAAGGCATTGATACTGTAGGTGTATTTTAGTCCTTGGCGTTTGGGGCTGGTTATTTTTTTCAAGAATTGGACTTGCATGACCCCTGAACTAATCCTTAAATTTCATGAAAAGACAAAAGCATGTTACAATATGCACCTATTAGGGATCAATTAGCATGTCCATTGGCACCCCAATATTAAGTGACTCCTTCCTTGATGTCCACAATGATACTTTGGAGGACCCTACTGGCTTCAAAAATTAGACAAGGCAGAACGTTGTTAACTTACACCTTTTATTGCACTTAATTTCTTGAAAGTAGAAATAAATATCTTTTCAAAAATTTCTTAAATTGCTGATAATTAACAACAAACCTTCAATAACTTAACAAGTAAAATGCAATTACATTGTTTTTTAAGTTAAGCCTCTTGCTATTGGATAATATCATCTTTAAGTTTGCAAACAAACAACACTAATAACTGCAGTTGTATTGTTTTAATGTAATTGATGACCATTTAAAGCTGTACATTCAGTAAATGATCAATCATGCAAGAAAAGCCTGTCCCTGAAAAGAGTTTTTTGTGGCAAATGCCATCAAGAACTATTTGTGGAACATTCTAAAGTGCATAGTTTGACTTAAAAAGATGTGATGATTTGCAGACAAGGGGGTGCTTTGTGAAAGTATAATTACAACTTCACACTATCAACCCCAAAGTCTGGACCAACCCTCTGCACAGTCGCAATCATAGGGAGGATGTTGTTGTCACCTGCATCCGCCTCGGTCACTCCTTTCTTACCCACTCCTTCCTCCTTAACAGATCTCCTACACCTGTCTGCCCTACTTGCAACACTGATCTCTTGATCAAGCATATCCTCTTAACATGTCCCTTATTTCAGATCTCTCCTCCTCCACTTCCATTTCTGATCTCTTCAAGAACAATCCCTCCGACGACATCATCACCTTTCTCCACAATAGCAACTTATTCCACCTGATCTAACCCTTACCCACACTCCCTTTCTTTACTATCCTACCATTCTATTCCTCCCCTTTTCGTACCTCTATTTACTTCTTTATTTTTCATACTGTCCTAACTCTTGCACCTTAGTTTTTTAACACCCTCTTGGCACATTTGACTCTAATTGTCGCGGTGCCGTTAAACATCAACAAACAAACAACAACATGTGAAGGGATACCATCTGACGGTATAATCAATCAATGCAGCAAATGATGATCACTTACTGCACAACTATCTCAAATATTAAAGGAGACATAAAGTCTGATACAATCATTATTTCATATGATAGAGGATACAAATCTTAACCAACACCCCAAAACAGCAAGTCAAAATCTTATTCCTATCTCAAATTATTAAGGTCTGAAGGCAATGCATGGAGGCTGCCATTTTGTTCAATTCTGTCTTGAAATATTGTGCATGATGACATAATTTCCCCAACAGGGAAAAAAGGATTATAATGTATTTCTTTATAAATGTGATTAAAGTTTTTATTTCAAAATGATGTAGCACAAAGTTTTAACAGCATGTTTTGATAATTTCACATGTACACAAAAATGTCCTTGACTCTTACACAAGAAAAACAATTTTTCATCGACTAGAAAACTTGCAGTAGATTATACATAAAAAAATACAAAGCATTCCAATATCCTGCTGGGCTGATGACATAATCTGCATGTTTTCAATTCAAAATGGCGGCTCCCATGGTACTATTTAGTAGTATTAATAAAGTTTTTAATAATTACAATAAATGTGTTAGATGCTTTGGGAGTTATGAAACCTTACAAACCTTCCATCTCCTCACTATCCTTACTCTTACACCATTAGTTATTAACACCCTCTTGGCACATTTGATTCTGACCGTTGCGGTGTTGTTAAACATCAACAAATCAAAGCAAACCATGAAACTTACAAGATTTGTTATTCTTAATTGTTATCGAAAACATCACAGATTTCTCGCAATGAATAAAGAAAATTGAAAACCGGAAGTGGCGTTCACATACAAATTATTTAGGGACGATACCTTTCCCTTAAAATCATATACTTAGTTTTACTGACTGTTCTCTGTGTTGCAAGTGTGACATTTCTGACCAAGTTTTATACACCCTTAGTTGGTTAGCCAATCACAGCACAGCTATAGGCAGTGGAACCGGGAAGGGGGAGGTACATGTCCCCACTTTTTCAAAAGTTTAAAAAGTGCCTTTTCAGAGAAGAAAAGTGCCTTTTTTCAGAAGGAAAAATGCTCTTTAAAAGAGGACATGTGCTGTTTTAGAGAGAAGGAACATGCCCTTTTAAACAATAAAAACCTTTTTTTCTTCATATATATATATATATATATATATATATATATATATATATATATATATATATATATACATATATACATATATACATATATACATACATATATACATATATACATATATACATACATACATATATACATACATACATACATATATATATGTATATATATATGATTTTTAGTTAAAGAAAATATTGCCCTGAAAAGACTAAAAATGTGAAATTTCATTTTACGCATTTGTGCGCAAACACTATCCTGATTTTTTCCCTAGAACAAAGTTATGGCCAACAACAGCCCTCTATTTATTGGACAATGTTGACTTTTTCATACTAAAAAAGCCTTTGCCTCTTCCTACCTTTGTTTTCCCAGCTTATAATTTGTACAAACTCTTTAAAATCTAAAAATAGGACCTTTTTAGAGTATGCGAGCAACACCAAATTTCATTAGTGGGGCATCTTTGAAATGGAGGTCAAAACCTTTTATTTACACATGGGCCATTGTAATGACATAAACTGACGTGCCCCCTTGGGCCTCTCCCCATCTTCTTTGCAAAGTTTAAAAGGTGCCTATTTACAAACTGATAGAGATAAAAAATATATAAAAAAGTATTATTCAAAATATAACAATATATTTAAGTCCCCTTATTATATAACTGATCTTTTTATTGACACAAACAGCAAGGAAAATACCCCAAATTTCGCTCACAGAGTGTCTTTAATTTGGGTTCTAGGAAAAACATACATTGGGACACTTGCCACTGATGTGAATTTGGGACATCTGGTCTAATTTATACTAAAAATAGTTACATACCTTATGCTTAACAGCAAAAAAATATAGCCTCCATATGGACCCTTTTTCTTTTTACATTATTTTAGACATTAAGTATTCCGATTCCCATTCATGAACCATACAATGGCTAATCATGATCTGTAGGTCTAAATCCTTCCGATTTCAAGACTTGTGACCTATACATTTTCCAATTCAGCAATTGTTGTAGATTTCAATATAATGAATTTTTGAAGCTGTAAATGAAAGAAGAAGGTAAAATGGGTCACCAGTGATGTTTGAATTTTCCAGGAAGTGAGGGGGGGGGGGGGGTGGGAGGGTTGACCATATAAAGCTATATTGCTGTGCTACTGACTGACATGCTTTGAAAATACAATGAAAAGTGCCCCTTAGATCCTGTGCCCCCCCCACCCATTTTCAAACATCTTCCGTTGCCTCTGAGCACAGCACAACTAATCACTCACTGTGATATGATAGTTTCAAAATTCTTAATTCCTTATGGAAATTTATTGGAATTAATACTGAGACTTTCATGATTTGAACCAACTGACATCAGTGACAAAAAGAGGCATAGGAAGCGGGGGGGAGGGGGGAACTGCTGCGCTGAGAGGATTTCACCATCCCGGTTGTATGCTTTCTTGCCAGTTGGGAGGTGAAATTGCGAAATTATTAACAGAAAATTGAAAAATGTGGTAAAATTAATGGATATTTTGGTATAATTTCCTGGAAACTGGCCAGAATTTCCCAAAAGAAAATTCCCAAATAAATGGAGAAAATCTTTCAAAAATGAAGGAAATTTCCCTGCAGTTGAAGGGGATTTCATGATTAGCAATAAATTTTGAAACTTTAATTTACCAGTCCAATTGTTCCACTTGTCACCTGGAAATTTGTTGGATTTTTATCCTTATCTGGGCAACCATGACATTTACTTAACCTGGCCAGATGGACAACAGTGTTTTCAGAAAATTTTGCATTGCATGTATACAAACAAAACATTTCCATAGGCAGACTTATTTCCTTTCAGGAAAACCACAAATTCAGATACTCCTGCCTGGCAGACAACAGGCAGGCAAGTTGATTTGTCAATCCCTGCCATGGTAACATCTTGTCCAATCGCTTTTAACATTTTCATGCCCACACATTATTAACAGTGCTTTTAACTTGGGCAACCATGATGACTCTTCAAGTCTTGCCATTGTACTTGACATTTATGTCATTCTTTGCCGGAACTCGTCTGGAGGCAAGCAGAGCTAATTCCTCAAATCTTGACTTATTTCCGTTTCTTCATAAGAATTCTTTGTAGGTGATAGTGGCTGCGTCTTGGTGCATGCATGTTATGAGCACAGGTTTGAATTTGTCCAGTAAGGTATGCAGGGGGTCCCTAGGGATATTGGCCAGGTACATGATCTCCTCCAGATGGTGCTTGCCTCTGAAGTACGGACACAACCTGGAAGAACAAAGGAATGGACTCGGATTCCGTCTTCATTGCACACAAGTACCAAGAAGGGAAATTAAAAATATTACCACTTGTGTAACTTCTGTTATATATGTGAAGTTTGCAAAATGAACAACGCAAGAATTCTGCAAGTCCATTTCAATAAGTTTTCCAGGAATTTTGTAACTCAAACTGAAACACAATCAAGGTGATATTTGTTTCTGCCTGCATGAATCAATATCTTTCCTTATGGGAAATGGTCCGTCAATCATTTACAGTTAATGCACACATCACCTGAGGCATATGATACACAGCTATTTTATCACCAGTTTGCAACAAATTTCTCCCACTATGACACTTAACATGGATGACAAAAGTGCCCTGATTACTCAGTACTGGCTTTCTGTAATTTTATACACACAAATAACCTTGGGCTACTTGAATGTGGTGTGCATGGGAATGGCAGATAAACACTCATTGTTTGGAGTGGGAACACAATACACTGAAGAGGAAGTCAGGTTGCTAATTGTCATACCTGAGTTTTCAGGATTACCTCAGGTGTTGGGTGCAGGTTGGCTTAAAGAGAAACTTATTGGCCGTGAGAGTCTTTATGGAGTTCTGGGTCCCTATGCCTTCTGGCCACATGCCAGAGGTGTCATCCATTAAGGACTACTTCACTGGTCAAGCAAGTTTACCTTATATGAAAGAGGACTTTATTGGAAAAAAAATGGTGAAGAAACTACTTCTTACTCCGTTTAAGCGATATTCACAAGTTTGGAAGTTGTTTCTTATCTGTGTAGAAATGACTGGTGTAGTAAGTCTGCTGTGAAAGGTTGGCACCCTCATCCTCACATTTTTAACAATTGTTAATGCATTATAAAGAAAATCTATTTAACTTTGTTGCTATTTAAATTATTTTCCCTCAAACTTACCTCAGGTGGTAAAATATAATAATTCCCCTTACTAGATTCTGTTTTACTACTTTCCTGACATTTCAAATTGTTTTTAAGCCACACAATCAAAGGAAAAATATGATAGATTACATTAAGGCTTTGAGGAATCTGAATATGTGATGTCTACCCAAAAGGTTTAGAATTTCAAACTTAAATATCTCCTTAATGGAGTAAAATTTTTGAACGCTTTCTTCACCATTTTGTTTCTTTGGAAGTCCTCTTCCATATCAGATGAACTTGCTTGACCCCTAAACTAATCCTCTTATGGGGACAATTTGTATGGAAATTGACATATATGCTGGCAGGAAGCCTCAAAGTTGAACTTAACTTAAGACAGTTGATGTGTTTCAAAAACAGTTTATTTTGCTGCATAGGCTGCCAACATGGCTGTTACTGAGGGCCTATTAGCAAGAAATTGAAGATTTGAATTACGTTAAATGTATAGCCCAAAACCTGTCATAAACAAACACTGTAAAATTGTGAAAAGATCAAATTATTCCCAACTTGTGAAGGGTCATTCTCCATCCTCTTAAATGTGTCACAGACTGTAGAATGGGCCTAGCAGATGCCTGGGAGACCCTAGGGATCTGCTAGGGCCATTCTCCAGCTATTTAACTGTGTGATAGACTGCACAATGACCCAGTCCTTTAATTGTGTGATAAACTGCACAATGACCCTAGCAGATCCCTGTGAGACCCTAGTTAAAGGGCTAGAGAGAATAACTAGGGCCATTCTCCAGCCCTTTAATTGTGGGAAAGATTGCACAATGACCCTAGCAGATCCCTGGGAGACCCTAGGGATCTGCTAGGGCCATTCTCCAGCCCTTTACTGGGTGATAGACTGCACAATGACCCACAACTGTGGAATGGCCCTGAGTACCATCTACATACAGAGAGGAAAAGTGGGAAAGCAATCGAAAGCAGGAAAAGTACCTAGAAAAAAGCTTGAGATCCTCCTGATTCTGGGCTGCAGGGAGAGCGAGCACTGCCTTGCGCTCCTCAGATGACAAACGATCCTGAAAACCTCTTCTTAGCGCTGCTCTGTTGTGGTGCTCCTCCTCGGCCAGAGAGATGGAGTTGAACTCGTAGCTGGTGGTGAAGCTCAGATCATCAGAGTCGTCTAGAAGCAGAAGGAAAACTTACGTTTTAAAAAATAAAGTGGGGAAAATGTATTATGCCGGCATACCACTGTGGAATGACCTTCCCTTGAAATCAGAAACAGTACCTCCATTGGTGTGCTCAAAAAACACGTGAAAACTTTTCTCTTTGAGAAACACTTCCTGCAGGCGTAGCACTAGTTTTGTGTTCATCTCTTATTATTTTTCATGTTTTTTCCTTATTGTTGAGTATTTGTGTGTGGAGTTTTGCTTAGTTTAGTAAAGCGCAAAGAACCTTGGGATTCTGTGCGTGCTATATAAGCACCAGGGAAGTAAGTAAGTAACATATTTCCTTCACAATCTGGGCTATCTCAGAATTTTGGAAAACACTTTTAGTTGCTTCTATGACATACCTTTACAAATATTGTAAAGTTATACTAAATATTACAAGTATTGCAGGTTAAGGAGCAAAAGAAGGAGGCATCATATTTTTGGGACAAGAATGGTCTGCATTGATTTTTTTAAAATAATTTTCAGGATTTTGTTTTGCGGTCATTTTCTTCAATTTTCAAAAGATTTTGGATTACCTCTCAACAGGGCAGAAATCATGCAACCGGGAAGGTGAAATCCAGCAGTTTTCCCCCCTGCTAGCTATGCCTCTGATAGTTTTGTATTGTACTACTTTCAAGAGCCTGGAATATTCATTATACCTTTCATACCTTAGACACATCTTTTTAGGAAACTGTTTCAACATAACGTGGTGGTGGCATGGGATGGGTTAAGGTTAACCTAACATGGTTGCATGGAATAGGTTGTGGTTAACCCTAACATAGTGGCATGGAATAGGTAAGAGTCAACCATAACACGGTGCCACACATGGGTTAGGGTTAACCCTAAAATGGTGGCATGGAGTGGGTTTAGCCTAACATGGTGGGATCTTAAAATCAACCTTTCAATGCAAAATCATCAAATCTCTTCTTACAAGACAATTTTTTTGTAATCACAAGATTTACACTGAGGCGAAATATTTCAATGTGCTACTTAGAAATCAGATTAATTTTATTTGAAATCATTTTAATGTAAATTTTCACTTTTTCAAGATTTTCCATTTTCTGTTTGAAACTCGATGACCTATTTTCCCTTCTGCACTCACATGATAAATTCTCCCCTGGCCCTCCACTACTGGACCCATATGAGGTCTGCTTGTCTGCAGGGCTCTCTGCTAATTCTTCACTGCATGCTTTGCTTCTTTCTGACAACTCTGGGTTAGGGCGGGGCATGACCTCTTCCTCACTGGACTCCTTGGAGGATGGTGATTGTGGAGCAATGTACACATACGTGTGGAGCTGTTTAGGGAGAAGCAAGTGAAATATTAGTGATGCACAGCAACTTATCATTTAAAGGATTAGCTTAGTGGCCAAGCATGTGCATCTGATATGAAAGAGGACTTCAAAAGGAAACAAAATGGTTGAAAAAGCATTACAAAATCTTATTTTGTTAAGGAGATATCAAAGTTTTAAAGTTCTGTCTAATTTGTGTAGCAATGAATGGTGTAGTAAGTCTACTATGAAAAGTTGGTGTCTTCATCCTCACATTCTTAACAATTATTAATGTATTTAAAGAAAGTTTATTTAACTTTTTTAACTATTTAAATTATTTTTCCTTGAGCCTTCTTTAGGTGGTATATTATAAATACTCCTTTTTTGACATATCCCATGGTTTTTAAGCCACAAAATCGAAGGACAAAATATGATAGAATACATTAAGGTTTTGTGGAATCTGATGCTATGACATCACAACTAGTCTGATTTCAGTCGTTTCTACACAAATGATTCCAAACTCTAAACTTAGAGATCTCCTTAACGGAACAAGAATTTTGAATGCTTTCTTCACCATTTTGTTTCTTTTGAAGTCCGCTTTAATGTATGGTAGACTTGTTTGACCCCAGAACTAATCCTTTAAAACACAATTGCATGAAGTGAAATTAAATTGAGCAATTAGTCATTAATATTTACAAACTGATACAAAGATTTCAATGAATTAAAAAATTATCATGAGGATGGATCGAAATACAAGATCTCTGATAAAATACATTGCCTTATAAACCTCTGCCACAACTTAAACTGTCGGAAAGAAGAATGGTGCCTCTGACAAATACATTTGGTTTACTTTATTTCCACTTTTTTGACTGAGATACAAAGACCCCAGCTCTCAAGCTCACTTTCTGCCACACACTCCCCCCCCCCTCTTCCCCCCCTCCCCCCTCTTCCACACACACACACACTTTACCTACACATACAGGTTTGTCTTTATCCTCCGAGAACTAATAAAAACAAATTGCCAAAAAAAAAAAAAATCTAATGAGGACTTGTATACATCATGTATGGAAGCATGTTTTCAGTGTCAAGTACTGAATTCCACAAATGCAAATGTACCTTTTAATGCATCCCACATATTTGGCACTCTTTTGCATTTTTTAAGGTCTTGATCAAAAACATGTGTCCTAACGTTAACATAGAATCATAAATTTTTGCATACCGAGGACCCCGAGTCCTCAAATGATGTCAGACATCCTAATTTGATGAATCTTATCATTTGTACATGTTTCTTTCCAAGAATCCATATATAAGTCATTGGTCATCCTTGAAGTCCTCAGTTGATCAATGTCTTGTCAGGTTTAGGTCCTCTATAGTACAGACAAACAAATACACACTTCACCCACACACACTTCCCATACACACACTTTACCCACACACTTCCCATACACACACTTTACCCACACACACTTCCCATACACACACTTCACCCACACACACTTCCCATACACACACTTCACCCACACACACTTCCCATACACACACTTCACCCACACACACTTCCCATACACACACTTCCTAGGCCTATGTTATGAATAAACGGTATGAATATGTGACAGTATTGTTCACAACTTCTGAAACTTACACAAATGCAGACTTTTTTGTCCTTCTGCGTTGCTACATCTTGAACATTGTCAAATGAGGAATTTTGAAGTTGAGAGCAACATAAAATGATCTGAATTTGAAACTAACCTGGGTTAGAAGTCTCCTCTTCAGCAACCAAATAACGATCTCTCCGATGTCTGAGTCATTTCTCTGCACAATGAAATGGATTCTAATATCACTGTTTGCTGCTTAAAATTCTCAGTAAGCAAACATGTAAAAAATAATTTCCTTTCTTATAAAGAAAAACCTTAGCGAAAAAAGACTAATTTCCATAAACATCAATACATATAATAACCAATGCATATAATAAATAATCAATACATATAATTAATGATCAATACATATTAAAAATGATCAATACATATCAAAAATGATCAATACATAATAAAAATGATCAATACATATTAAAGATGATCAATACATATTAAATATGATCAATACATATTAAAAATGATCAATACATATTAAAAATGATCAATAAATATCAAAAATGATCAAAACTAATTAAAAATGATCAATACATATTAAAAATGAGCAATACATATCAAAAATGATCAATGTATCACTCTCAAAATGTTCTTTCTTGATCCACATTGATTCTGAATAGTGGAAACAGAAGTTAGATTAAATGTTGAGGCAGAGTGTTTGCATTTAATGCACTGGGCAAAGGACTTTGAGTCCCGAGTGGAACGGCCCGACTTGAAGAGGGACGTTTACGAGTGCAAAATCCTTTGAACAGTGCAATAAATTGATATATAAAAACGATGCCAAAACATAAATCTTTTTATACAATTTCTGTGTTGAATTGTTTAATAATATGCATAAAAACAAGTAAAAACAATGAAAATTGGGAAAGTGGAGGAGGAAAGGAGAGGTCTGCAGTTTTGGAATAAGGGGCAGTTTTTATGCTTGATTTTGAGATCAGTGTTACACGTAGGGCAGAGAGGTGTAGGAGAGCTGGAAAGGAGGAAGGAGTGGGTGAGAAAGGAGTGACCGAGGCTGAAGAAGGTGACAACAACGTCCTCTCTACGATTGCGACTGTGCAGAGGAGGATTGGTCCAGACTTTGGGATTGATAGTGTGAAGTTTGTTACTGGTCTCAAGATTCCAGAAGTCTTGCCAGGTCTTCCTGAGGTAGCTGGAAATGGTGAAGCAGAAGCTAAGAGTGCGGAATAAGGAGACGTGAAATGTGGTTTGACAGAGCGTTATTGGCAGCTCTGTCGGCCCTCTCGTTGCCGGGGATGCCGACGTGGCTGGGGATCTAAAAAAAGATATTTTTCTTCTCTGAGGAAGAGAGAGCGTGGAGTTTGTTTAGGATAATAAAATAATAATTTAATGGAATTTAATGCACTGGTCATGACAATGCAAAAACTAAAAAAGAAATTTAAAAAAAGGTACAGATACAAAAAACACAAAAAGTGTACAATGTACACTTGGAAATTGCTGTTTAGAAGACATAAGAGATTTGTGGCTGCCGAGTTGGATGCACACCTTTAAAAGCATTGCATGGCTTGACTACTTCAATCCGCCAATCAACTTTGCTTTTAGTGCAGTTGTATGTTTGTATAATTCAAATCATTTCTTACTTAAAATCATCACAAAATTTGAAATCCATGCAACAATGGATATAAAATCTATTCTTGTTACATAAATCATGGATGATCTTTTGGCAACGATCCTTTGTTATTTTTCGCAAACAGAAAATGTATGTGACAGACTAACTATCTACAGGATTGAAAGGAATATTCCCCTGAATTATCATTTTCATAAATATGAAGGGAAAAAAAATAGATAGAAGACTATGAAAGAAACAATTTTGTGTGAAAATCATGTTCATATCTCTTTCCGTTTTGGAGTTATTGCATTTTAAGTTTATTTGTTCATCATTTCTACCTATGTGATTTAGAACAATAAGAATTGCAGGAGGAAATAAAACATACTTTTAAATCATGTTCTTAAATTCAGAGTTCTATAAACAATTTGATAGAAATTTCTTCATCGATTTTTTAAATCTTTAGATACATACAGTAGAGTTCCTAACCTTATAACCTTTTCATATATATGATAGAGGACTATCAAAGAAACAAATTGGTGAAAAAACCATGTTGATACCTTATATTCTGTTCAAGAGTTATTGCATTTTAAATATTTCATCAGTGTTCTGAAACTGGACTTTGCAGTGTACTGTGTGATGTCATAAAGGCAAATCCAAGATCATTTTTGTGTATTTCTTTGAAAATTGATTGTCTCTTCCTAAATTACTCGAACCATATTTGCTTTTTTATTGAGATGGGGTATAACATACACTTTATAAGAATGTGCTTTGCCCGTTTGCTCATGAACCTTACACTCTAAGTAAAAGAAAACCATTATTTTGTTTTATGGAAATAAATACAAATTTGTCTTGGATCTGCCTTTATGACATCACATTTTACACTGCGAGGTCACTTTTCAACATATTCATGCAATCTTTGAAATGCAATAACTCTTAAACGGAGAAAGATATCAACATGATTTTACACCAAATTCTTTTTTTAGTAGCACTAGTCCTCTATCAAATATATGAAAATAAAAATGCATGGGAATATTCCTTTAAGCTCTAAAGCGTTTTGGTCTATGAATTAAAGTAGCTTTAGTGGTCTATACTTCAACAGCAACGAAGTGGCTGGCGATTTTTAAAAGCCAGGTCAAGGGTCAGGAACTTACCTCTCTTTGCCCTGTGTACTTCATGTCACTCAGCCGATCTGGCAAGGAGAATTTGGCGAGTATTTTGGTCAGCGATTCATGTGGGAATTGTTGATGGAACTCTTCATGAAGATCTGAATTGCTTTAAAAAAAATCAACTTAGTCATAAATGATTAAAATCAGGTGTGAGTATCAAATTTTCAGACCAATGATTCATTTGATAACTTTCATTTTAAAAAGGATGAACATTCACTAGCAAAGAGATACTAACTGTATGTAAAAACACAGGTGGCACACAATATACAACTAGCAAGGCACAGTGTCCACTGAGTGATTAGCTAAACCAAGTTAGAATATATAACTGGTTCATTCACATTACAAATAATTCTACTTACTTGCAAAGAAAAATCAACATCTGATTCAATCTTTTCATATGAAAATAATTTCATGCTTCATAGAATTTAAATTGATGATGTACCACCACCTAAAGGGTTTCATCATTTTCTAATTCCTTTCGTTTATTACATTTAAATTAATACAATAGGTCTTTAAGCAGAAATCAGAGACTTACACAGCAGTAGGAGCTGAAGGTGAGAGGATGTACATGTTGCTCTCACATACAGGAAAGATGATGGTAGCTTTACCCCAGTACACAAGATGGCAGACCAGCTGAAACACCTGCGACCAAAGAAATAAATGATACTAGAAATAAATGATACTAGAAACAAGATGGCACACAAACTGAAGCCCCTGCGACCAAAGAAATAAACGATACTAAAAACAAAATGACAGACAAGCTGAAGCCCCTGCGACCAAAGAAATAAATGATACTAGAAGCAAGATGGCAGACAAGCTGAAACACCTGCGACTAAAGAAATAAATGATACTAGAAACAAGATGGCACACAAACTAAAACACCTGCGACCAAAGAAATAAATGATACTAGAAATAAATGATACTAGAAACAAGATGGCAGACAAGCTGAAACACCTGCGACCAAAGAAATTAATGATACTAAAAACAAAATGACAGACAAGCTGAAACACCTGTGACCAAAGAAATAAATGATACTAGAAGCAAGATGGCAGACAAGCTGAAACACCTGCGACTAAAGAAATAAATGATACTAGAAACAAGATGGTACACAAACTAAAACACCTGCGACCAAAGAAATAAATGATACTAGAAACAAGATGGCAGACAAGCTGAAACACCTGCGACTAAAATAATAAATGATACTAGAAACAAGATGGCACACAAACTAAAACACCTGCGACCAAAGAAATAAATGATACTAGAAACAAGATGGCAGACAAGCTGAAACACCTGCAATCAAAGAAATAAATGATACTAGAAACAAGATGGCACACAAACTAAAACACCTGCGACCAAAGAGATAAATGATACTAGAAGCAAGATGGCAGACAAGCTGAAACACCTGCGACCAAAGAAATAAATGATACTAGAAGCAAGATGGCAGACAAACTAAAACACCTGCGACCAAAGAAATAAATGATACTAGAAGCAAGATGGCAGACAAGCTGAAACACCTGCGACCAAAGAAATAAATGATACTAGAAACAAGATGGCAGACAAGCTGAAACACCTGCGATCAAAGAATAAATGATACTAGAAACAAGATGGCAGACAAGCTGAAACATCTGCAATCAAAGAAATAAATGATACTAGAAACAAGATGGCACACAAACTGTAACACCTGCGACCAAAGAAATAAATGATACAAGAAACAAGATGGCAGACAAGCTGAAACACCTGCGATCAGAAAAATAAATGATACTAGAAAGAAGATGACAGACAAGCTGAAACACCTGCGATCAAAGAAATAAATGATACTAGAAACAAGATGACAGACAAGCTGAAACATCTGCGATCAAAGAAATGAATGATACTAGAAACAAGATGGCAGACAAGCTGAAACACATGCGATCAAAGAAATTAAATGATACTAGAAACAAGATGGCAGACAAGCTAATACACATGCGACCAAAGAAATAAATGATACTAGAAACAAGATGGCAGACAAGCTGAAACACCTGCGACCAAGGAAATATATAATACTAGAAATAAAACATGTTTCAGGTATAAAGATAGCAGCAGGGCAAAAATACATCCCTGGAAAGCTTCAATGGCTATTGGGCAGCTTATTGGGTTTTAGAAATTTGATTGTCAAAATTTGGGATGAAATTCTGCCAATTGCCATTAAGAGAAATAAAAATAGTACTGATTGGCTTAAATAGAAGTAAGAACTTTCCCTCTCAAAGGTATTACCCACACAATACAGGGTGGCAGAGGTGTATTATCAGTAAAGTGTTGTCTCATTCTGAAATTGAGAATGTACAATTGGAAGAAGGAGATTCCTCTTCTAAATAGTTGCAACGGTTTGGGTTCAAGTTTGAAGTTAGCAAATGAGCGTATCAATGAAAGTTGCTGACCTGTGATAAATGAAGGTCAACATCGCCAGCGACCTCCTGCAGGTTCTTGATTGGTTTGCTGCAAGCAATGAGTCGCTTCAGTGCTGGGGAGCAATCCTTTGGCAAGGCTTTCCACAGCGTCTTTTGGTTTTCTAAAAGTAGCATGGCATGAAACGGCTTGATCGCTGACACGCTCTCCTCCATCGAAGCTTTCTTTAAAAACAAAGAAGATTTGATATGATGAATATGGTAATTCTTGGCAAATGCAAGGTGTGGGAGTTATATGAACTATTTTTGCATTAATTGTGTTCTAGGAGATCTCTATGAAATATCCAGCTCATGTGCAACAGTTATACATGGAAATTGCTGGGATAATGAGGGGAGCAAGGCTCCCTGATTGGAAAGGAATGTATTGCTGTGTATTTGCTTGTTTAGTGAGGTTTAAAGGCAACATGTAAAAAGTTTCTCTTTAGGCCTACCCGCACCCGACACCTGAGTTAATCCTGAAAACTCAGGTATGACAATTACCAACCCGACTTCCTGTTCAGTGTATTGTGTTTCCACTCCAAACAATGAGTGTTTATTTAGGTGTCTTAGTGGGAGAAGTTAGTTTTCAAAGTGGTGGTAAAAATAACTGTGTATCATAATGCCTGAGGTAATAATGTGCATTAATTGTGAATGATTGACGGACAATTTCTCCTAAGAAAAGATATTGCTCATGAACACGGTCAATTAGTGCCCGAGAGATTGTTGTGTTGTTAAATTTTAGTTTATACATTGCCGAATAAAGGTCTCACCTGTATTTTCTTCATCCGGTGGACATTATGAACTTTGTGTGGAAGACAAAAGCTGACCTCAATCCAGTTATTGATGTACACATGACATGTCCCGTGATTGGATAATCTAAAAAGAAGAGATGAATTGTTTGATAATGTTATCGATCTTCAAATCACGAGGCATTAGGACTACAGGAAGTAATGATCCCTGTATAGGATGAACAACATGCCTTTATACTGAGCACATATGCTTCTGCCATTCATTGTTAGGGTAGCTACAACAAGGGTCAACACTTGAGATCTCAAATATTTACCCACAAATGCAGACCTGCTAACCATTGGGATCACCAAACTGTATTCTGAAACTACAAAAGTTGTATTTTTGATTAAAAAACTGTACTCTTCAAACAAAATGTACAAAACAAAGGTTTACTGTGGCTGAAAAAAAATTACCACTGTACTTTCAGTTTCTCTTATTGTACGAATCTGAATTGGTTAAGTCGGCAAAATCAATCCTTCAGAGGACATGAACGCCAACCGAGTGTAAAAATTATAAGTAAAAACAATAAAATAAATAAATAAATAAATCGTATTCTGGTGCCAAAAAACGTACAATCGTATTCTCAACATTTTCCATATTAAATACAGCAAAATCGTACTAGTTGGCAGGTCTGCAAATGTGATCAGCAGCTAACTATTTGTACTATAACTTTCTTTCACACCAATGGTATGACACCATAATCTTGAATTGGAAGATATGTGCTGGATTTTTTCTCTATTCACACCTACGACATCTCCCCCTGCTTGATGACCTTTGAAGTACTTGAAAACTTAATCAATGCTGGTTTGATTCATTTTAAAATCTAAGATGAACTTGGAAGTAGCCATGTAACATTTTATTTGTGAGAAGCTCTCATGAAAATCAATCCAATTGTGATTTAAAGTAATTTTTTTCTGTATTACACATTTGGAGTTTTGTTCACAACAAGGAACCTGATAATGCAATGTATAGCAAACCACTTAAAACCATACAAGTAAGGATATCATGACTTTATTAAACCTCATGAAAGCTCACAAAGTAGATTAAGATGATTTTCATGTCTTGGGATCCAAAAACACATTCAGATAATTAACTCTCAGTCATTAAATGATTGACAACCAAATTCTTGAGGTGGAATAGAATTGATAGATATTTACAACTGAAATGTTCCAATACAACCTGAAGTACTTTAACCATGTAAAACTTTGACAATGTAGAAAGCTTGTTTTGGCTTCAACTGATCATAGCAATTAATACCCCCTTGTTATTCTGGCAGGTGAGTGCAGTAGCCCAGTAGTTAGGGCTTCAGTCCCATATTCAAAAGGTACCAGGATTGAATCTCAGCAAGGGTGCTGTGCTGTGTCCTTGAGCAAGAAAAATTATCCCATTTGTTCCAGTTCACTCAGCTGTTAAATGAGTACCAGTTTTGGCTTGGTAGTTCACCTGTGATAGACTGGTGTCCCATCCAGGGAGTCAAGTACTCTCATCCGCTTAGCACCATGGAAATCGGGTATAAGCACCGGCTCTATATGCCCTTAAGACTTGATGGATTTACCTTTGAACTGTTCTCCTGGCACCTTAACTGTGGTCTACAAATTTGAGTAAAGTTGTAAACCTACCCATTAAAAACTTCTCGTAAATCTCTGCAAAGTTTGCTTTTGGTCAACATGAGTTTAAACGGTGACTCCTCGGCATCTATTACAACAAGGAAGGAAAAATGTAATAAAGCTTTTGATGAATCTATCTAATCAGTAAGTGACTTGACCAGGAAAGCCAACATGGATCACAAGAACTATTGCTAGAAAACTTTGGAAATATCTATCAATCACAACATTCATCTTCCACCGACGAAGTTGGACAGAGGTTATGTTTTCCCCTCAGTCTGTTTGTTTGTCTATTGTTTGTCTGTCATCTACATATCTCAAGAACTTATGATTGGATTTTGACAAAATTTGGTGTGAGGTTATATAACTGCTTAAGGAAAAACTGATTAAAATTTGGGACATATTGGTACAAGGGAAGGGCAGATATGGAGGGGTGAGGATCTTTAGGATGAAAACCTGTCAAGACTAAGTTAAAACTTTCTACTGGAATGTACGAACAATTTATGCCATGAAAAGAAATCCAAACAATCAATTTTCTGTACTCGAAAGAAAATCAAATCAAGTGGTCTCTGGTATCAAAGAAAATCAAACAATGTTTCTGCCATTCATGGAAAATGATGGAATGTGAATCTTGCCTGAAAGAACTCAAACAATGAATGCCTGAAGACCTTCATAAAACTAAAAACAATGATATGGCCTTGGAAGAAATCAGTCAGAAGATAATACTAAAGTGTTTAGAAAGCAAACAAGCAATACAGATCAAAAGTGAGAAACAGATGTGTTTGGGATAAAACTTGATGGACTAAGATTACTAAGGTTAATTGTATTGAGTATGAGGAATGAACTTTACAAAATTATTATCAGGGAAAACTTTCTGAAAGAGTAATAATCGTGGTACCTTCTGGCATTGCTGCAACCTCGTCCTTTGCTGCAATCATGACGGCTGCCTGATGACTGACGTAGCCGCACCGACGCTCCTCATGCTTCAGACCCACGGCCAAACGCTTGCTCAGGTCCTGGTAACATTGCACTAAGGATTTATCAACATCCGCCTGTAAATGAAAATAATTCCTCTCACTCCAACAATAATATATATGTTAGGACAAAAAAATAAACACAGAGAACTGCTTCTTGAAAACAATAATCTATTAACCTATTTTCATACACAAATCAAGCATCTGTATCTATGGCAAATTATGATGAGCATTTTTCTGTTACATACAAAACAGACTATTATAGATCTTTTCAAATCGATTTTAGCCGCACGTAATTACTTCAGCCTTCAACCAATCAACTGCTGAGGGAATTTTCCCTTTGTTTCCCAACATATCAACTGCAAAAAATTGTAAGCACCAAAACGCACGCTTACTACCTTCATGTGTAACGTATGTATGATTAGAGCGGTTCAAAGCATTTTTTAATACGCTTGGTCCCATACCGTGCGTGAATCGTGCAGACGGGGCCAAGATTTCCGCAATGTTTGATTGGTCGATAAGATTTTCCCAGCATACCATTGGTCCTTATTCATAAGTACATATGAATTTCGGCTATGTGACATTATCTACATTAATTTTACAGAAATTGCCGTTTCTAAAATAAAATGTTTATTACATATAATTTTTTGCTATTAATACTGGTACCAAGTGTAATGTCTGAGTGATTTTTCATGAAATAACTGTTTCAAATTAGTTATTACCTCTAAATGTAGACCACAATTTCTTTACATCTGAGGACATTATTATCCTAATCTTTTATTCATAAAATGAGTCAATGATTTGCATAAAGCTTAAGATGTCTCATATAAAACAACCTCTATATTCCATGCTAAGAAAATAAAATTCCTTCTTTCTTGAAATAATTTTAATCTATTTTAATACTCTTCTTTCATATTTTTTTTATTTTTCAACAGTTGTGTATATTACCTAAGTTTATTTAGCTATAATATCTCTATAGACCTCCGAGATACAAGCTTAAAGGGTGTGCTACAGCTTTACAGCCTATGGAGGATGTTATCAAAATGGTACCACATTAAAAACTATTGCTAAGTTTTACCAAATGAATACGAAAAGAAACAATTTATAATATTAGAAACATAATGACATTTAACTTTTTCACAAAAATTTACCAGCCTAACCCCAAAGTTTGACGGAAAAATCGGTGGATTTGGGGCATCACCTATTGACTCTGCTTCCTTCGCGCCCATGGTACGCTACTAATTTGCTTTAAACACATTTTTTTTCTTTCTGTAAAAATGTTGGGATTAATCCGGTAAATATTTGTAAAAACGTCAAAAAGTCAAAATTATCTTTTTTGTAATGAAAATATCCCGTCCAGCCGGATTTCATCTAAGATCTGGCCAAATCCGGTTCCAGCCGGATCAACAAATTTGGATCTGGTGCATCTCGTGTTTTTATATCCTCCCAAGTACTTTTTAAATTAGGATAGAACTGTAGATGCAGCTCTTTGCATGCACTCTTGACACAAGCGTCATGTGCAGTCCGACCTCCAGATTCCAAATTTCATCCCCACACACTTTGAGTTTCTGAAACTAATGATTTTTCCCATGATAGTATTTATAAGGGGTAGTATTTTAAAGGGGCATGATCGCCAGTGCACCACAACTGGTTATCAAAGGCCGTGGACATTGACTTGGTTGTTGATGTTATGTCTGTCCGTACGTCGTACCTGTGTTCTCGTCCGGGTCGTATTAAGCATTTCGTGATAGCATTGTTACTATCATAACCGATTACGCAGGTGACGACCCCGTCATTGTAATTGTGTGTTTACTGGTCGAGGAGCATGATTTAATAATAATGTTCTTTAATCCTGCAATTCTTATTGTTCTTAATCACAGAGGTAGAAATGGTACACAAATAATGAGAAACATTTGAATTCTACCAGTTTTAAGATCATGAAAAAAAGAACAACTTACATAGAGCACAAACACAACACTGAACATGATCATGGTTGGAGCAGCAAACCTTGCTGATACTTCTGCACTCTGAATAGAATCAAAGTTAAATAATTTAAACAACAAAAGTGAGCACATCATGTAGAATTTGAGAGCGACTTAAAAAACCAATGTTCAGAAAACTCATTTAAAGCTACATGGACACATAGAGAATGCTTTTTTTCAGATGACGAGGCATGCAATTGTAAGCAGATAAGTCTTGAAAATGTTAACATCACATTTATAGTTTTTAAGTTATGACAAATTACATTTTCAAGAATTTTTCAGCATGTGCTAAAGTAATGATGTATGTATGTGCCTGCGGAAGAGACTGTCACCTGTGATCTTGATTGACAAAATTACTTTTGGGCACGCACAGCATTCCATTTTTGGACAAGAACACAGCTCCAAATCTTGAATGTAATCCTTTATATTTCTCTCCTAGATTTCAGACACTACAGATGATCATTTGCATTTACTGCTAAATATCTGTCAAGGCAATTTCATTTCCTTTGCATTATACCCAACTGCTTCCCCTCATACGATTTTGGGCAAGGGATAAGAAAAAGAAAAAAAAGTTTACATGAGCGATAGCCATGGTGTTCTTGTTGTGATGTCACAAAGTACTGTACAATTTTATGCTAATTTTGTACCAATTTTCAACCAATTTTGATGGGACCTTTTGCTATTTTGATGATTTTGAGTATATTTCAAGCCATTTTGGGCCATGTTGTTGCTACCAGTCCATATACCTTTATCCGGAGTGATTCTGCTACTGATATGAAATACAGGATGAAAAAACAGCAATTCATCCTCAAATAAACAGTGTTTTAATCAATCATTGATGCAAGAAACAAATCAAATGGTTTAATTCCTTTCTTGCATGATGGAAATAGGTCTTACTAATAAAAAATCGAAAACATACTCGTATGCATTCCTAATTTTAAAATTTTATCTTTACTGCTTTTCAAGAATTAAAATTAACTAGCCATGCTTTAATTTTTTTGAGATAATTTCTTTGGCTTTAGAGATTCCTTGTAAAATTGTATACAATTTCTCTTTAAAATTTTGAAAGGTAAATATCAAGCAAGCCAGTTTCAGTTTATTAGGGTATCTAAAAACCAGTTACAGCTATGGAGTTAACTTTTAAAAACATGGTGTCCTCCGCATGGGGAGTAATATACTCTGATCTACAATGCACCAAAGATGCACCAGGTTTAAATTCTGGCTACAGGAGTTACTACACTTCAGAGTTCATTTAGTATCTTACGCATTACAGTGTGACGCTTGAGATTATTTTCAAAAGTAAACATGAAATCCATTGCTGCTTACCCACTTCTCGTTTACATCTTGGACAAGAGTTGGAAATCCAACAAATTTGACATCATCGATTGTCAGCTCAAAACACTGAGAACAAAGCTGGGTTTTTGTTGTTAAAATATTGGCTAATATTCTGTCAGTATACCTATGAGAAAAACACATAAAATTTCAATGTTTTTATTAAAATATTTTAACAATATTATTCCTGCAGCACAAATTTATTAATAGAAGAAATGTACACAAAGCTTCAATCAAACGTTTCAAATAAAGAAAACAAATGGTAAGAGTTGATACAAACATGCCTCAATAGCAGAGGTCAATGATCTGACCTTCTACAGTTGAACTCAAGCCTTAAGAAATACATTAAATGCCCACTCCCTTCTCTACACTTGTAATATTATCAACTCACCAACCCATTGCTGCATCTTCAGTCACTATGGTGATTTTGATTCCCATTTCAGCTAGCCATGGTACAGTATGAAGCACTCCACACACTCAGCAAGTCATACATTCAGCAGGTCTCCATCCTACAAATCCTAGATTCAGTGATTTAGGCCTATTGATTGATTTCATATATTCTATCATAATCTGTGGCTCAGCCAGGCATCTCCTACCTTATCAGTTGGCTTACTTAAATTCAACTCTACATATAAGGTGTCAGTAAAGCAAAGACAATAAATATGACTAATCTGGAATTATGTTTTGCACAAATTAACACAATTAACAGTCTCATTAGTTTAACATAAAAAAATATATGGAAAAGCAAACATAGTACTCTTACCCGATAAAAATACCATCCTTTACACCAGAAGACACTTTGAACCCAAGGTCCTCCTGGTCATGAATTGCAAACCGATTCTTTACAAACTTTCCTGCAGATGAAACAAAAACTAAGGAAGAAACAGTAAGGCCTAGTGTGAACTAATTGCAGAACACCTAACAACTACAGACTACTTAAGACCAACTTGATGGCCTCTGCAGTGACAGTACTACACACTTAATTTTAACGATGTACCACATTTCAATATGGGTCGTTCTTAACTAAAACTTTTTAGAACATGTGTGAAGCCGCAAACCCACTGGGGAAAAGGAGGGGGGAAGGGACACTTCCATATGTGAGGTATATACAGCATATAATATGTGCTGCCCGAGCAGGTGCCTATTTTTACATCATTTTTGTAGTGCCAGTGTCTTTTGTCATCATTTTCGTAGTGTAGGTCCAAAAAAAATGTTGTTTTACTCTTTTAATTTTGATTTCAATTGCTGGTCCATCTTCACAATATTTTCATTGAATATTAAAACTAGGTATCAAAATTCAAAAGGTATAGGCCATAGGCCTGATGCACTCCACACGCACGCCCCCTCCCCTCCCCTGGAACCAAATCTGAATTCTTGATATTATAAAGTGACAAGTGTGGAGCAAATTCTGTCACAGTGTAGGCTATTTATTTAGCATATGCCAACTCTGAACTGCAATGTATCAATTTTTTTTTACCTTCTTACATCTTGAAGTTGAAGTAGGCCCAGGCCCTATCTCATTTCTATGGGCAAAATAAATCTAATCAAAACAAAAGAACTCTCCCTTAAACTTAACAGTGATGTAGGAAAATCCTAGCGTACATAAATTATAATCCACTAAACTTACTGACACTTGTAATGACATGACCTTCAAGGCTTCAGATTCAGACCTGAATCAGTACAGAATAAAGGCAATACCGATTGCGCAATTTTTTATAATGAAGAAAAAAATGATAAAAAGGCCTACCATCGGAAACAGTTTCCGATTTTTTTTTAGCTTCATAAGGATATCTGAAGAGTAGGTAATCTCCCTTAGATCCAGAAGATACAAGAACAATTCCCAAAGGAAGGCATTTTTCTGTCATTTTGTCTTGATTCGTGATAATTTACTGTATGACTGTAGCCTACAGCTGTAGGCTGTAAGTTGTAACGCGAACGTAAGGCGACGACGAGGCACAACACCAATTCGTTTCGATGCACTTATTGCTTTGTAAATATAGATGTGGAAACTTCAAACTGCCATCTAGCACTGCTCGATTCACATACGCGCTGGTGTGAAAGTAAACTTTGCCTCGCCCCCCCCCCCTAGTAAATGTTGGTCCCCCGGCCCTTATTTCCTAGGAAAATTGGAGACCCTGAACAAGTTGCAAGAAAGAGCCCTTCATCTTCCTTCTCAGTCAATTTCGCTGCCGGTTTGCGTAAAGCACCCCTTTTTTCCTTAGTGTATCCCGATGGGTACTGCCCAGATCGAAGATAATATTATATTTTATTTTTCAGCGAAGAGCTTACTGGAACCCTTTTTCTGTTCATGGGCAAATTCTACAAGTACAACGGCGCTGTATTCCGTACATAAATATTACTAACTTCGGTTTTAGCTTATCACTTCAGTACATTAAATTAACTGAAGGAACCGTATAGACACACCAGTAAAATCAGTCCGGAGGGGACCAAATTCACTAGACATTCCTTAGGAAATAAGGACCGGGGGGCTCAAATTTACGGGGGCCAAAATTTACTATCACACCGGAAGTTTAAAATGGGTTATACCGCCGGTTTGCAATATGTTTTACCAAAATTTGCTTCATTTTTACAATTGCATGTGTGCATATAGGCCTATTATCAAGAAACAAAATCTAAAATTCTTCCGTTCCTACGCCTATGGGTACAGTCACTTTCCTCTAATTACCGTTTGTTTCCTCCCCCTTCCTTCCTTTCTGGCACCGAAAGCTGAAAACACCACTGTTACACATGGGAGTATGTTTACCTGCCCGGTTGCATGATGTTTTCTTCCCACAGTCCAGGCTGTGTGGTAAAATTGGGAAATTATTGAAATGACATTGAAAAATTCGTTAAAAGTAGATGCCATTTGTTAAAATTATTAGAAAAGTTGGTAAAATTTGGCAGCATTTCCCTAGATTGCAGAAGATTGTATAAGTGTTATTTACCTGTTCAAACCGGAAAATTCTGTCGTTGTTGCACCCCACGTCCCTCCCCCCGATAAAATGTCTTTCAGAAGCATTGTTTAAAGTTTGCTTAAGTTATGCCATGCAAACGGTACATGGTAATGTAAACCTTCTCTTTAAATGCATCTACCGTGATTGCCAGGCTGCTAAATAGTATGCGAATTTTACCTCCTTATTTTCAACCCTCTACTTGTTTTACCCTGGCCACGCCGCTGCCATGAAAAAGACTACAAGATACTGAAAGATAGTCTATTTAGCAGTTTAGCTGTTTAGAGCGGGGTTGCTTTTTAGTTATTCGGAACTACGAAAAAACATAACATTTTCTGCACAACCCCCAACTGCTGAAAGAGGGTCCTGTTTAAATAGCATATTCATGTACATCCGAACGAGTTTACTCGGAAAAAAAAGAAAAGAAAAAAAAGCTCACTTGTCAAGCCAATAAATGGAAGGACATTAGAATTAAAGACCACCTAATTTTGTCTTAAACATATATAGCCACAGGCTTTTTTGTTCAGTTATTCAACGCAGACGGGGACAAAGTTTTATTGCAATGGTCTTTAATCTGTTAATCGCTAAAAGCTTTATTGCCACTGAATACGATATATCTACTGCCCTTGCCTCGGGCTACGAATAAGTGCACCACTCGACTATCTGACTATGCAGTTAATATGTTGATGTAAAATACAAGTCTCATCTTTAAGATCATACAGATAGAGTATAGGAAAAGTTGCCCTCTGTACGCAATAGTGTTTGCATTTTGGAAGTACTAGTCTGCAAATTCCAGTCTGCATCTGCAGTCTGCAAGTTAGTAAGACCCAAACGGTGCATGCAATTTAGATCTGTTATGTCCCCACCATTTCAATCATACAGTTTTATGAACATTTGAGGGAGGGGGAAACACCCTTGCCACAAGTGAAACATGATCATAATTTATTCCCAAATGCCAACGATATTCCTGTATATAGATAGGTATGTACCTCTCTGAGCTGGTGATTCAAAATCCAATTGGATTTGTGAGATTCGCCAATCCAAGCAGCATTCCTCTTCACACAAGTTCACAGGCCTGTTTTTATATACTGGCAGGCCGCATTTGGCCCACGAGTCACGTTATTCATGACCTTCATTTTCCCCAAAAAAGTTAGGCTCTGGTGGGCCAATCTGCATATTTTACACAACTAAAGAGAATCAAAAGGTGTACTTTGATCTGTTTATTAATTTGTTTTTCATTCATTTATGTCCCATTTGCAAGTGGACTTCACCCGGTGTAAACATTATCTTCTTATGCATGGAAACACTGGAACCATTTTTATGAAATTTATGTTATTTCTTAAACGTGTAGGAAATATAGAAAAAAGTTTACAAGTTATCCATTATTGTATCTTCACGGAAACACTGAAACAATGTTTACAAAATTCAAGTTTGATCTTAAACACGTAAGAAATATACAAACCGAGTTTATAAATTATCCGTTGCCGGATAATGACGGAAACGCTCAATACATGTTTAGGCAGTTTAAGTTAGTTCGTAATCGTAAAATAAATATACAAATGGAGTTTATGAGTTTTCCGTTATCGGATACTTCACGGAAAGTTCGTACCATGTTTATGAAATATAACTTAGTTCGTAAACGTATAGTAAATCTACAAATGGAGTTTATGAGCTTTCCGTTATCGGATACTTCACGGAAATGTTCGTATCATGTTTATGAAAAATAAGTTACAATGGAACACAGCTTAAATTTCTTGTGCATGTTTCCAGAATATACGCTCGTGTAACTTCCGCTTAAATATGGTGACATTGTTTAAGAATTTAAATTCCCCTGTAAATATACGAGAAGATGCTTACGATGTTTCTGCCAACGGAAGTTCAACGGATATTTCGTAACATATCGTGAACGCATCGTGAAACCAAAGAGCTTCTACATAGAAGCTCTTTGGTGAAACTACTTTTTATGTCTTCAATCTTTCCGGTTACGGATTCGCATCATAAACATGAAACTTTCGTAAACTTGGTATTTAGCATGCAACCGTTCGCCAGAAACGTCAAGTAAACATGCATCAGTCAATGTTTCAGGTACCAGAAACAGCTATTTTGGTGCAGTGGAAGAGGCTGGGCATATGTCGTTATAAGTTTGCCCAGGGCCCAATTTCAAAGAAACGCCACTAAATTATAAGCGGGAAAACAAACGTTGGCAGATGGAATTGCCTTGTTTTTTTCAGAATGTAAAAGTCCAATGTACGGTTGTTTGGCCCCATCGCAGCGCAACTTTGCGGAAAGTGTATACGCACATACCCACAGTGCGCGTTCTCCGGTTTCGCCACCTCTGGTTCCAGTAATTTAGTGTTCAATTCCTGCAAAGGTTGTTATATGAACAATTTGTTCCTTAATAATATAAATTTTAAAGACACTTCCAGCCCCCATCCCCGTGGTTCCGACATCGCTGGATGTTGCATAAAAGACCTTGTTTAACGACAGATAGCCATCATCTGCAAATAAAATATGTAAAAGTCGTTGATATTTTAGCCAAGGATGGATCAGGCTGATCAGCAACAGGGGCGTGTGAATTAAGGGTCCCTCGGGGAAAGACCCCCAAAGATTCCCGGTTACAAGTGGAAAAATGTACTGGTAAATGAAGTTATATCAACATTCAAGTTGGTGCTAATCGGGAAATCTACAATTTTCGGGAAATTTCTTTCATTTAAGGGCATTTTCTTCTTTTTTCCGAAACATTTTCTTCACTTTTCGGGAAATTTCTTTCATTTTCGGGCAGTTTTGTCGATTTGGGGAAAATTTTCTTCAATCATAGGGAAATTGTATTCAAAGTTTGCTCATTTTCAGGAATTTTCCCCAACTTTTGGGAATGTTTGTCATATACCCAAATTCCCTATAATTTTACCAAATTTCCTTCAATTTTTTTCAATATGATATTAATGATTTATCAATTTCCATTCCCAGCCACTTGCAACATGCAAAATTCTGTTAAATTTAGGCCTATTTTTTAGCCCCAAATCCGCTAAAACCGCGGAGCTTCCGGGGGCTTCGCCCCCTGGCTCCCACCGGTTCTTTGCCCCTGGACACCACCGGGGCCCTTAAACGGGCCCCTAGACCCCACGCCAGTATAGGTTTCACCCAAAAAAATTAAAAACGTTCCGGCGCCGTTGTCGATTCACCAATTGGAAATTGGAGAAACAATGTAAACTTGCAACTCTGGTGACGAATTTCATTACTTATTTCTTCGTAGTAACTTCAATTCAGATAGGAAAAAAATATTCCAAAGTAGGCCTACTGACACGTTATAACACCTTAAAGATGCATTAGCTGTTTAACTCATGTCCCAAAACATTTAATAAACTATGTACATTTCTTCATGTTCTTCAATCTCATGCTGATCATCCAACTAGATATCATTAATCTAATAACTTTCTTGTATATTGTATATATTCACTGCATCTCTCTTATGCCGGAAGGGGTCGACAGAGATAGAGATTTGAATAAAAAGTTAAAATAAGTTCAAAGTTCAAGTCGTTAATATGAGGCTGAGACAAAATTTGGAACAGTGTTCCTTGCAAGTAAAACATTGCAAAACTAAAAAATGAATTAGATAATTTTAAAACTTCATTTGCATAATTTATTTATATATGTACATATAAATATTTAAAAGAAATTAAAGTAGGTCTAACATGGGGCATATACCTGTAAACCCGCTTTTCGGAATTTTTGCAATTAACTTGGTGTTGAGTAAACACCAATGCCCCTTAGTAGCCAATGGCCCGGGACCATTGATTCCTATTTCCTAAGTTTTCGTGTGTTATATCCCCGTGGCCAGCATGGGGCATGAGATGGGAACTGCAGGGCCGTAACCAGGATTTGAAATAAGGATGGGGGCGTTTTTGAGGGATTAAGGGGTGCATCTGAAAATACGTATGTATGCTGTAAGCAAAAAGGGATGCGTCCAGAGGCGTAAGTTTGGGACAAGGGGGTGCCTCTAAAATGTAGGAGTCTGGGGCGCTTAAGACCCCTGGTGGGGTCCAGCTATGGCAATCTGGGCATTTTGGTAACTATCTAAAGGGCATTTTTTATTCGTTTCTTTTTTTTTGTAAAGCAAGGCAGGGCCAGGGGCGAAACCCCCGAATGCTCTCGCAATTTGAGCATTTTGGTAGCTATTTAGAAGTCATTTTTAAGTTTCCTAAAAAGAAAAAGGTTCTGAGTCAGTGGGTACCCATAGGCAGGGGCGTAACTAGAGGGTTTTTAATGAGGGGGGTGTGGATGTAATTTTTTCCCCAAAATGGCTTAAGATAATACAACAATTTCAATCAAGTTTACAAGAGGACATGCATTTTTTACAGTTCAATTGGTGGAAAGAAAATTTTTATTTTATTTTTAAGTTAAAATCAATCAGGGACAAAGCCCTGGCAGGGGTCCAGGGCGAAGCCCCGGAAGCTCTGAAGATTGTGTGAATTTGATAACCCCAATGGCTTTAAATATAATACAAAAATTACAATGAAGTTTATATGTAGACACATGAATTTTCAACAGTTTTCATTGATGAAAATATATATTTTTTAATCAAAATTAATCAAGGGCGAAGTCCCGAAAAATCTGAAAATGCTGGGCAACATCGATGCCTCAAAATGGCTTAAATAATGCATCAATTTACATGAAGTTTACACGCGGACATGCATTTTCGACACTGATAAAAAAATTAAAAAAACACTTTTAAGTTGAAATCAATCAGGAGAGAATTTCTGGCAGGAGTCCAGGGAGCGAAACCCGGAAGCTCCGAAGATTACGTGAATTTGATGCCCCAAATGACTAAAAATAATACAATAAGACCAATGAAGTTTCCATGTGGACACATGCATTTGTAATTGTTCAATTGACGAAAAGAATTATAGAAAAATATATTTAAAAAAGAAGAAGATTGAATTGATTGATTAATGGTGAGGGGTCTAACGGACCAGGGGCGAAGCCCCCGAAAGTTCTGGAGATTCCTTGATTTTTATGCCCGAAATGGTTTAAACTAATTGGAAATTTTAATGAAGTACGTATGAGGACATACAAAAGTACGCTATACGAAAGTAGTTTACTTTTCCGTGGAAGCCCTGAGATAAAAGCTTCAAAATGTATAGTTTTTTGTTTCTGTCAGCATTAGCCGATGTGATTAAATTGTATTAACCTGAACCCGTGTTGATTTGCCGACAGACTCCCCTCCCCCCTCCCCACACACACACACAATCCTCCCTCTAGATACGCCCTTGCCCACAGGCTTCCCATTAAATAGGGTGCTCCCTGTTTCTAGCCATTCAGAGCCGCGGAATTACATCACTGCGTGCGTTGTCAGCCGTACGCCCCAACAAAAAAAATCTTTCACTAAGGTCAGGGAAGGTGAACAGGGCCCGGTTAATATCAAGGAACAAAGTTATCTGAATTCGTTGCAATTTTCAAAATAATACTCCTCTCTCATTTGACAAAAAGGCTTGCACTTCATGTGTGAAACGTATGGCATTAGGCCAACAGGTCGCTTGGATCTTTTGATAAAATAAATCGTTATGGATTAAATCAATTATCATAAAGTGTGCCATTGTCTACCTCCTTTCCCAGGTTAAACCTCTCTGTCACCAGTTTATATTTCTTTTGTAATCCTTTCTTTCTATCTCTCTCTTTCTATATTTATTTTATTTATATATTTTTTGTCTTGCTTTTTTGAATTTTAGAAATTGAAAATGTGAAATGTGATGATCGAAACCCTTTAGATCCTGCAGAAAAACCAGATATAGATATGAATTCTAATATTGATATCATGTGCGGGATTTACATACAAAATGGCGGGGAGGAGGGGAAAGACATACGGAAAAGTGGCGTGGGAATCATATCCCTGTGGCATTGCCCCATGTACAGACGTAATCCCGCCTATATTATTGTTATAAAACTGAAAATTGTAAACCATTTAGGGCGCTTCCTATATCAAAAACTGGTCACTATAGGGTCCAGCTGAGTGGTGACTTTTCTAGGGTCTGGTAACTACGAAACCCCACACACCTTGACAATATTAACTTTTTTAAGAAACTAATTTGGCATTATTTCATCATACATTTTCTAGCCAATATTAACATTGTCATAACTGATAGCTGACTTTTATAAATATAGAAAATCATCCCACTTACTCCGAGAAGTTTCGGTCCAATCAATTTTGTGTGAGATAGGGGAATTGTCCCAAGAGCTCTTTCTTCTTATATTCCATTGTACTCTGATTCTTTTACATTTTACACTAAAGATATTATTCTCTTAAATTTAGATTCTCATCAACCAAGATATTCTTTACCCACTCTCTACCCAAAAGTATATATTTTTAATTCCTTTTTTTTTTTACCCTCGCTCCCCCCCACCCCTTCAACCCCCCTCCAAACTTTTTTTTATCTATATTCTGTTAAGTCCTGTTGTCAGAGGCGTTGGGACGGGGCACAGGGGCACATTTCCAAGATTATTCAAAGGGAGAATTGAGTGCCCTTTTTCAGAGAGGAAATTAACGTGTCCAATATTACCAAGCTTTCTACTTTCAAAGAACTATGTCTGATATTTTCACCGACTGACTGAAGAAAGTAAAAACAATATCGCCCTAAATTATATTAAAATTGTGGAATTGTACGCGGATTTACTTTATTTCACACACCCTTTTACACCCTAAAAACAAAATTGGGGGCGAATAGTCCTATATTGGCAGATCGTACTTTTCCTATATCTGCTTCTTTTTGTTTTTCCCGACGCGCTGTTGTTGAACTAATGATTAGGCCAGCTTAAGAACTTCCTGATTAAGCATAATCAGCAGCATGACTTATTACCTTCCTGTCAATCAGGCTTTCGCCCATTCCATAGCACAGAAACTGCTTTAGCTAAAATTCAGTCAGACATACTGCTGCAACTAGACAAACAAAAATGTGTCATTCTAGTACTCCTTGACCTAAGTGCAGTATTCGACACAATTGATCATGGTATGCTTCTCAAAACCTTAAATAAGCGTTTTGGCGTTGATGGAACCATCTTAGATTGGTTTAAATCCTATTTAGTTCAAACATGGAGATACTATAGTATCTCCATGGTTCAAAGGAAACAAAAAATTCCTTATCAGCAATGCTGAATCTAGGGCAATTGATGTAGAATTTGGTGTGCCTCAGGGCTCTTGTTGTGGACCCTCTCTTATTCACATGGTATACATCTTCTCTTTTTGATGCTTTGATAGCCGTTTCTCCCAGTATTCATGGTTATGCTGATGACCACAGCTTATACATGTCGTTCAATGCTAATGATCCATTAAATGTGATCTCAGTCATAGTTGAAATTGAAGGTTGTTTGAAAGTAATAAAAGATTGGATGATTTACAGCAAACTAAAAATGAACGATTCAAAAAGTGAAGTCATTATTTTTAGATCCAATTACCAACTAACAAAATTAGATATTGGCAGTTTTGCTATTGGTAACGACAAAGTGAAATTATCTTCCACTGTCAAATATCTGGGCGCTTGGTTAGATCAAGGTATGACAATGGCTGACCATGTCAATCACAAATGCAAAACTGCATTTTACCATTTATTTAACATCAGAAGGTGCATGAAGTTTCTGGACAGAAGCTCTGCAATGTCACTTGTAAATGTACTTGTGCATAGCTGCATAGATTATTGCAATGTCCTCCTTGCAGGGGTGCCAGGGTTACGGTGAAAAAGTTGCAGCGTGTTCAGAATTATGTTGCAAGGCTTGTCACAAGAAGCAACCGTTTCACTCCATCACTTTACCTACTGCAAAATCTTCATTGACTACCTGTCTCATATAGAATTAAATTTAAAATTGTAATACTCATTTTTAAATCCCTTCATACAGTCATAACATGGCTCCGTTATATCTGACCGAAATGTTTCATTATAAATAAAAACCACCTCATCCTTTATGTTCCAAAAAGTAAACTTACATATGGCGATCGCTCTCTGCAAATATTTGGCCCCAAACTTTGGAATGACTTACCTCTTTCAATCAAATCTGCTCCATCCCTTAAACAATTCCACACCTTGCTAAAGACTCACTTATTTAATTGTGCTTTCAAGTCCTCTTCATATTTTTTTGTTCTTTGTTTTCTTTATAATTCATGCTTATCTTATTTACACATTTGTATTTATTTTCTTTATATGCATATTTTGTAAGGCGCATTAGAATAAGTTATTTGGATAATGCCCCATATAAGTGTAATTAACTTAAACTTAACTTAACCAGGGAGTTTTTACTTTGACAACTCCCTGACTTAACTCTTTAAAGTAGGCTTGTCCTGTTATCAGAGTGTGCGAGGTAGCCAAGTCTTTTATTATTCAATTCAATTCAATTCAATTTATTTTTCCATCTACTCATAATATTTACATAACAACAAAACGGTGAAGACAATACAATGCAACGAAAATAAGTAATAAAATTATATAAAAATATAATGAAAATTACAGAGAGAAATGGTGGAAGGGCTTGGAAGCCGTAGCTTGTACAAGGAGCCCACCAGAATAAATATAACATGTATAAAGGATATAGCATGGTAATAAACCCCCTTCTCAGAAGATCCGTACGCCCTCCTACCCCCCACCCCTCTATCAAGAAAAAGAAAGAAAATCCGTTGTGATGTGGGAAATACTAGTCAGAGAAAATGTAGGAAGATCTATAAATGTTGATACTTGGATAATAGATTATTTTTTAACTTAAATGAAAATGAATTAAGAGACTTAGTATTTCCTAATGTATGACTTAAGCTATTCCAGAAATTAACACCATAACATACGATAGAACGTTTAAAGGCATCAGTATTTATGGGCAATGAAAATAAATGTCCAGGGGAGCTGGTGTAGTAGTTACGTATATCATAACTGAAATTTGATTTGGGACCCAGACTGCCAAAGCAAAAGTTACGATGTAGACCTGAACCCTTGTCATTAACTGACTGACTGATGTACCCTTCCCCACCTTCTTTGCAAAGTTCAAAAAGTGCCTTTTACAGAGATGAAAACTAATCAAACAAGTATCCTATTTATAACTGGTAATTTTATTGAAGAAAGTACCACAAACATCGTTTAAAAAAAAAAAAAATCGTAACTTACTTTTCCGTGCACACACAACAACACTATTGAAAACAACGTTGGGTCTTTCGTTAGATTTGTATTATTGATTAGGCCTCTGAAAATGGTCAACAGTAACTTTCAGACCAACAAAAAGGAAAATAATTTCCGGTGGCAGTGGTGGCGGGGGTGGGGTGGGGGTGGGGGTCTGGGGTCTCTAAATCTTTATGGCTGTCGTATATGATTTAAAAAAAAACGCCAAACGAAAAGTGCTCCTCAAATCCTGAGCCGTCCAGATTGAAACATCTGCCGCCACCCCTGTTCCATTGTTCATCCATTACGGCATAAAAACAACACCCAGCCTGCAGGGCTGCTTGAAAAATGTCTAATAAAATATGTGGGTAAGTGGTGGTGCATGCTTTATGACTATGTATGTGCGCATTTCCATGCATATAAAGGTATAGAACTAAATCTAGAATGCATACAACATTCATGTCGGTATTTCATTGTTTCTGTTAAAGAAATTTCATCAGGGTTTTAGAAGTTTGTTGTACATGATGATACATAGGAAGAACGTATAGAATAATTGTATAACTGGGACCTTATTTCATCATATTTCCACTTCACTTGATTACCATCTTTTGGCGCAATTTGATGGTCTTGACAAGGGGGAACATTAGATTTTTGTTAATTGCATGAGAGGAAAAGTAATATTGATGAAAAATATATGGGAAATTTCCCCCTCCTCCTCGTCCCCCCCCCCCCTCCTTTCCCCTTTCCATGGTCTTGGGATCATATGCGGTATACCCATTCTTTTGATAGGTGAACAACAGAAAGATGTTCGAAATTAGCATTTTGACTTAAAGGAGTTTTCGAACCAAAGCGAGGGCGTCTTTTTGTGATAATTTGTGAGCATTTCGTCAAATCTCGCGATCCATTTTTCGTGGATTCAATCTCAATGAAAGTTCGTTCATCGCCGAGCGCTAACAATGAAAGTTTGTTTACTAGCAACGTTCACTGTCTGTGTGTGAACTTCTGTACATGTGAAAAGACACCAGCTTTAAGTAAAGTTTATTGTGCGAATACGTTTATACAAAAAATGAAAATAAAATAGTAACGAAATAAACTTCCCGTGCTTTTGTCAAGTCCTAACAACCGGCCAAGTACCCTACACAGCTAGGCCTATGTGCATGATCGACAGCACAGCAAAGCTATGAATATTTAAATCCTAAAAAGCTGTATAAAAAGCCTATACAAGACACGCACTGCATTATTTGGGAGACTCCAATAAAATACGCCCTCACTTTTTGGTCAATTACTCCTTAAGGGTTTGACAGCGTGATCAAAGTTTACTAACTTTTCAACAAATTTAAAGGCCCTTTGTCATGATTAAAATGTGGCGGCGTACATTTTATTCCAAAACGATACTGATTGGCCTATCAATGGCATGTACACACTGTACCATTGTGTTTCGACCAATCAAAACAAAGGAATTTAAATACATTTTCTCTTTACCTTAATGACGATAACTGGCCTTTAACAAGTGATCCAACTGGCAAATATCTGAAAAAGAAAATCAAAAAGGCTAACTAGAACTGTTATTTTTACACACCTTTCGGCAGATATTTATTCACCCTCGTTCATGTGGACCCCTCCCGACATAGCGGCATGTCGAGAGACGGACTTGCTATTCGGTCAATTTGTCATTGACCAATGCGCCCCCGCCCTCGTGCCGCCCACTCCTAATTGAATTTTCACCCCCATTCCACCCTGGGCACATCCTATATGATGCTGGTCAATTGTTATATAAGATTGGTAATATATAATTATTTATATATTTTGTATATCTTATAACATATCCGTCTTTTTCGCTCTTTCGATTCTTTTCACAGGATTTGTTCTGCAGTGTGATATTATGATTGATGGAATTATATAGGCAAACATTTTACACCGTACAGGAGCACAATGCAGGGTTGCCAGTTTGGCCGATTTTTTCAATAGCGGCCAACAGCAATTTGACCGATTTTGACCGTTTTAAAATATGTTCGGGCGGTAAATTTTGTTCATTACTGGCCAAATGGCCGATTTTGGCTGTTTTGATATTTTGCTACACTAATCTTATTATTTTTTGATTGATTTTAAAATGTATCCTTACATTCACTTTTAACTCATCAGAAAAATTACTCACATCACATCTATTTTTAGCATTTATGATGACAGAGCGTTGAAATTCCTAATGTCAAATTAATGCAAAATACTATTGTAGTGAATACAGGGATGGATTCAGAGGAGGGTAAAGGGTCATGGCCCCCTGAGATTTGTTTCGATGATACTTTTTTGTACCATGAGATAATTCTCAGACACGTTTTATGTAAAAGGACAAATCAATATTCACGAAATTTTGTCAATGTTTGGAAAATTTCTTCTAATCTTTGAGAAATTTCCTTCATTCTCGTGCAATTTTCTTCAATTTTCGGAAAATTTCCTTCATTTTGGGGCATTTTTCTTCAATTTTCGATAAAATTTCTTCAATTATCGGTCAATTTTTCTCAATGTTTGGCAGTTTGGGAAATGTCTTTCAATTTTCGGAAAATTTCCTAAATTCTCGTGCAATTTTCGGAAATTTTCCTTTATTTTGAAGCAATTTTTCTTCGATTTTCAGTAATTGTTCATTACTTATCAGGAAATGTTGCCAAATTGTATTAAAAATTTCTTCAATTTTGTGTTGATAATTTCCCAATGGAAAGAAAACCTTTCAGGGAGTACCTTTCTCTTTGCTACCCGCTTATAAGGCTTTACACCCTTGTTCCATTAATCATGACAAAGGTGCTCATAAAACACGTTATCACATCATCATTCCTGATTTTATTTGGCTTGGCCATTTTATCCTGACCGCCTTTTGACGCCATAATGTATATACATATATATATATATATATATATATATATATATATATATATATATATATATATATATATATATATATATATATATATATATATATATATATATATATATATATATATATATATATATATATATATATATATATATATATATATATATATATATATATATATATATATATATATATATTCATTTGACTTTGTGAAAACTTTTGTATGAACAGGTGAAGGAGCGAGAACAAAAATACATCTTTATCTCATACTTTAGTTATTAATTAAATTGTTTTGTACTTCACTACTTTCAAAGATTCAGTCCACTGGAAACTGATTTGGCCGTTTTTGTCAACTTTTTAATGGATATTTGGCCGGTAAACTTGTGGCAAACCTAGCACAAAGTTGGAAAACCAAATTCACAGGGTAATTATTTTCACCCTATGCTGCTTATCCATACAAATGAACTTACAAAAACAACTTTCCCTGACCCTATTAATGACCATATGTTTTTCACGTTCTGCGACGTCAGTTATCAGCTATTAAAAACAAACAGGAAAAAAATTCTTCCCAGAACAGATTATCCTCTTTGTGAACAATTATCGACAAATCAGTTTTTCTCACATTACAGAATGGGTGGAGTACGATTTCGGAAGTGCTATTGTGCTTTAAAGTTTATTCTTTTTTCAAAGACACGTCACTCAAAGCTATATGATGACAATACAAACGTGAATAATAGGGATAAATACTAATCCAATGTTGGAACATCAACAGGAATCTTCATCGTTAATAAGTAATTCTTATCTAAGATTTTTTTTTCTTGAGAAAGAAAGTCACCGTGCCCCACTCTAGAAAACTTGAGAAGGAATGCTATCAGTTGTTGGTTTCTCTTCGTTAAGAAAATTGTATAACTTCTCACCTACCTTTTGGACCTACAAGAACTGGCAAGGTCTAGGGCAATATTTTATCATAATCTTCTAGGATATTTTTACGTAATACTATGCTCTCTGCGGGTCCATCTCCAGGAGCGGGTCTGGCTCTATTACAGGCGGTGACGGCGGGAAGATCTAGGCAAGTTCGGCTTCTTATTGACTCGGGAGCAGATGTTAATTTTGTTGACGATTGCTCTCAAACACCACTCATAAGAGCGACATTTATCGAAAATACCCGAAATCAGCAGAAAATTGTGAGAACTTTACTGCTGAGAGGTGCCACCGTTTCGATCGTGGATGTTGTAGGTCGCAATGCACTAATGTGGGCTTGTTTATTCGGACGAGATAGTATGGTACCAGACTTGATTGCTAACGCAGATGGAAATTTAGATCTAAATCGCGGCGACATGAATGGGTGTTCAGCCT
>JAIGNY010000832.1:2530000-2577500 GCA_020152595.1 Chiridota heheva
ACGAAGTGTTAAAATTTAGTTCACTTCTAAGGGCAATTTTGTTTTGTTTTAAGCAACAAAAGATATATATATATATATATATATATATATATATATATATATATATATATATATATATATATATATATATATATATATATATATATATATATATATATATATATATATATATATATATATATATATATATATATATATATATATATATATATATATATATATATATATATATATATATATATATATATATATATATATATATATATACAAAAAAGAAGAAGATTATCCCAATTTTGAAAACTTTCCTCGAAAAAGTGTGTGTGTATGTGTGTGTGTGTGTGTGTGTGTGTGTGTGTAGGTGGGGGGGGAAGAGGGGGGGGGGGGTCCGGACCCTCAATCCCCTGTGGCTACGCCACTGACGACACATAATGGGCGTGGTTTGGTGATTTTGGTCAAGCCGGATTAAAACGGGCATCGGAGCACGTTACTCCTCCAAGATTTGTGAAAATTGATAAAGTCAAAGATAATGTAAAGAAAAAGAATGTACCTTAATCAGCTTCACTTTGCATACAAATTCAGACGCAAACCTCCCCCCAAGCAATGTCTGGATTGAATACAAGCCATAATAGCGGCGTAGGAAGATATTTCAAAATGGGGACCAGATATGAATTTTGTCCCAACAAACCAAAAAAATGTAAACGAGCTTCTTATATTCAAAACCTATTTTAAAAGGGAGAGGGGTTGGGGTGGGAGGGGGTAGCAGGAAGAAATTGTCGTATAATCATTGGAAATTTTGGAACAAATTTGTAACATTTTCGGAAATTTTTCGAATATTGAAGAATATTTTCCAAAAATGAAGAAAATTTCTCGAAACTTGAGGCAAATTTTACGAAAATAAAGGAATATCCCGAAAATATCCCTTTGGAATAAGAAAAGATGTGAAAGGAATCTGACTTTCCAAATTCAATTCGTCAGAACTGTATACTATGGATACGTTTACCATGTTAAATGCATTAATTCATTTAACCCCATAATCTAATGTTGACTTTTGTAATGCATGTAAACGACTCGTTCATGTACAAAACAAATCAATTAATACTTTGATACCTCAGTTAATATTTAAAAGTTAAAAAAGGCTAAAACAATTAGCGTTTGGTTAAAAAAAAAAACAGTCACATATGACAGAAATATTTGATCTGTTGATGTTGTTATGGCAATGACTGCAGTAAGAGCTGTTTACAGTGGCGTTGTTAGACTTTTTTCAGGGGGAAGCCATTGTAATTTCTGAATCCAAGGTACTTGGAAAATCTTTGAATTTTATTCAATCCCCCTCCCCTTCCCCCTCCTCCCTATTTCCTTCCCACCCCGGAAAGTTTGAGGGAAACGTGGCCCACTGTTGAGGAAAATGTTGGATATAATGAGCAAAAACTTGAGAGATTTAAAAAATTAAAACTTCAGACATTTTGAAGAAAAACTCGAATATTTTGAGCAAAAACGTTAGAAATTTTGAGCAATAGTCGGATATATTGAGCAAAAATTCTGAGATATTGAAAAAAAAGTCCGATATTTTGAAGAAAAAACTTTGGAAATTTTGAGAGAAAAGTGGGAAATTTGATAGTTCTAAACCGAATTAAAAAATCCAGTTTTCCCAAGATTGCTGTACTGAACTAAGACCGATTGCTTTTCAGGATTAGCAAAAAAAAGAAACCTATTGATTTTCTATTATGCTTATTCAAATAAGAATATGCACAAATTATCTTTGTTTTGGAAAGTTTCGGTAAGAGGTCAATTTAGTTACGCCACTGGCTGTACTTATGGACTGACCGATTATATTCCTATGTCTCACAGTCTATTAGCACATGAAGCAAGGATATATGAACACATCCCTGGTCTATGCAGGGATCTATAACAGTATCCCTGTTCTATGGTTTAAAAAACAACATATATCGCTTGTAGGTTTAAAATAATGTTTTATGAAATAAGAATACACGACAGAAAGGGCTTCACTAAATGTCATCATTCATCACCAATAGCTTAGTGGCTCGTTGACACACTCCTTAATATCATTTGGACAATAAATGTGATATTAGATGATATATATTTTCCTTACCGTAAGCTGAATCTGAATCCCCCTGCTGAATGGTAATCTCATGGATCCATGCGATCGGCATCTGAACGGTATTCTCTTGGATCCATGCAATCGGCATCTGAACCTCAAATGTATTTTCGAAAATATGTGCTTCGAGCAAAGAGCTTCTACACTCTCTGCTTCGAGTAAATTGTGCAAGAAATATCAATTTAAAATCAAATTAAGCTTTTTCATATGGGAATTATATTCGAAATGTTCTTTACTGAAGCTGATTTCTGAATCAAAACGCATAGTTTGCTGTCTACAGTACAAGTGCACAACTACTGTAATTCAGGAAAGTGTGTTGTTTTTTCGCTATTTTGTGTGGATTACCAAATGAGAACATGATTGATGTGTTGTATATCTATATAACAAGAGATCCACTGTCTGCAGTACGATGCTGGTCACTGTGACCTTCCGTAAAGTGACCAATGTTCATCTTGTTGATGGTTTTTCTTTAGATTTGTGGTTAAGCTGTTAAGATTATTTACAGTTTATAACTTTACAAAAAGCTCTTGTCGAAGAGAATTAGAGGCGTGTATGACGGAAAATGTTTGGTCCTGAAATGTTCAACAAGTTAACGAGAACGTCAAGCACAGAATAAAAACATTCTCACGGTTTCAAAATAAAAAATATTTTAAAACCGAAAAGAATCGTCGTTGGTTTTGATGGCAAATCACAAAATCTAAAATGGTCTCAGAACACCTCTTACCAAACATTTCAATTAAGTTTGAATCCCCGAAGTAAAATTTAGTAGTGTTTTTGCTGTTTAGGCAAATATTGGTTTTGAAACTCGACAAAATGACTTCTAAATCACATTTTCCTCTCAGACAATGATTATCGATTCGCTTGGTCTGTACAGTGTGTTTGTGGAACCTGAGGCGTGTCGGGCGCATGAAGGCGTTGACAAAATAATCGTTCCTTTTTTCTTTCTTAGACAAGGACCTCATCGAATGCGTGTCTTAGGGCTAGGCAGTTATAGGCACATTCGCGCATGCAGAGTAAGTAAAAGATATCGACGACGCATGGCTATCAAGATATTTGTCCTGATTTGATGTATGTTTTCTTTTCTGGGTGGGGAGGGGCTGATACCAAGGCGGTTAGAAGTTGATATATTCATTCCAAAAAAAATGTTAGTCTTAAAGTCCATAATTCTGTCAAGCGTCACGAAAAATGGAGGAAAGGTATCGAAACATCAAATACAGTATGATGACGGTCAGACGGTTAGATAACTTCATTCTGCGGGCATTATGTCATAGGCCATGCAGTTTTTCAATTGTACATAAAGATGTGCGCTTTCGATTTGAGCACTGAGAGTCTTGAAATAAAGGTCAATGCCTTGAGGTTGAACAAGAAGTGACTGCTTTCAGTGCTGCATAAATTACCGTATTTTACCAATGTGTTCCACATGCCTAATACTAGCGATGTAGCTACTGGCAACTGATCAAATGAAATCAATATATTTCGAAATATCAACTATCAATTACATATTCTCAATTATGATAAGCGTTACCAAGGTGACCAGTCACCACTGAAGGTGCTATGGGACTCAGTCCCTTACCCCATACGCCATAGGCCCTTACCCCGTACGTCATAGGCCTGCATCCGTAACACAAACACGATCCGTGTCACAGCAACGATATATCGGGATGTCGCACCAACAAAATCGGCATGTCTCACCAACAAGATCAGAAGTGACACAAACCCTCTAATCAAAATACAACCACCAGCATGGTCAATATGTCTCATCAACACTGTGATCAAGATGTCACACCAACAAGGTTAATATCACATCAACATTGTGATCAAGATGTCACTCCAACAAGGTCAATATGTCACATCAACACTGTGTTCAAGATGTCATACTAATACAATCAACATGTCGCATCTACACTGTGATCAAGATGTCCCACGTCAAAATCAACATGTCACATAAACACTGTGATTAAGATATCACTCCACGATGGTCAATATGTCTCAATAATACTGTAACTAAGATGTCACACCAACAAAATCAACATATTTCGCAACTACAGTATGATCAAGATGTCACACCAAGAAAGTCAATATGCCACATTATTACTGCAATCACGATATTACACCAACAAGGTCAACATGTCACATCAACACTGTGATCAAGATAACACACCAAGAAGCTCAACATGTTACATCAAAACTATCATCAAGATGAACATCAACAAAGTAAATATGTCACATCATCAGGGTGATCAAAATGTCACACCAACAAAGTCATCAAGTCACATCACGGTGACCAAGATATCACACCAACAAGGTCAACATGTCACATAAACATTGTGATCAAGATGTCACATTAACAAATACAACATGTCTCATGATCAAGATGTCACACCAACAAGTTCAACATGTCATATCATCACGGTGATCAAGATGTCACAACAACAAGGTTAATATGTTACATCAACAGTATCATCAAGATACCACACCAACAAAGACAATATGTTACATCACTAGGGTGATCACGATGTCACACCAACAAGGTGACGATATCACATCATCACGGTGCCCAAGATGACACACCAACAAGGTCAACATGTTACATCATCACTGTGACCAATATGTCACACCAACAAGTTTAACATGTCACATCATCAAGGTGATCAAGATGTCACACAAACAAGGTCAATATTTCACATCAAACACTGTAAACAAGATGTCGCAAGTGTAAACATTTTCTATTAAATTCGTCAGGTTCAACAAATTTAAATATTTTTCTTTTCAAAAAATTCGTTATGATTTCTATAAAACTCTTGTCACATCAGGGCCAGCTTGAAAATGATTCAATCCTATATCTCGACTTGTAACAAAATGACAATAATCAAACAAATCATTCTGTAATTCAATTTATTATTGGTTTTCTCTTATGCGAAAATAAATAATCGAGAAACAAATTATGGACGATTTCAAAACAATTTCCACCGTTCAGAGCAAACGCGAAACAAAGCTAAATCTCTATCGTTAGATTAGTTCAGGGGGTCAAAAAGTCCATCTTATGTGAAAGAGGACTTCAAAGGGAACCAGAAGCAAAAGATTATGTGGTTCCGGTGCTTTCTTTCATGCTGATTGATTTTGTATTACCTGTTATGTCATTGCATATCATAAAATATTTGACATGACATGAATCGTTCTTGAGATATCGTGTTTACAAGCTCTTTTCAATAAAATCATATTAAGCTACACTCACTACGCATATTAATGAAATTTAATGTTCGTTTTCCTCATAAAATGAACACGTACAAATTAGCTAACATCATAATTCTACAAAATGTGAAACAAAACAGACATGTAATTGTTAAAATTTGAGCATTTCAATAATTTTACATAAATCCCCGCCTACTAATTAATATGCATGACATCACCACCAAAAACAATAGGGTACATCTACAGATCATGGGTTTTCTGTGTACAGCACATGATGTGAATCCAGTTTGTCCTTTTTAAGATATACCATGTCTACAAGCTCTTTTAGTAAAACCATACTAAGCCCCGTCTACTACATACATACATACATACATACATACATACATACATACATACATACATACATACATACATACATACATACATACATACATACATACATACACACGTCATCATGAATGCATAGGTTCCTTATGCAACTAGCATTGGAACCAAAAATGGTGAAGAAAGCATTCAAAATCTTGTTTCGTTGAGGCGATAATTAAATTTAAAGCTTTTCATCAATTTGTGTAGAAACGACTAAAATCAGACTAGTTGTAATGTCACAACCTCAGATTCCTTAAAGTCTTATGTATTCTATCATAATTTGTCCTGGGATTTGTGTGGCTTTAAAACCATGGGATATGTCAGGAAAGTAGTAAACAGGAACTAATAAAGGGTAATTGTAATTACCACCTGAAGAAAGCTCGAGGAAACAAAATTCAAATAATACAAAAGTTCAATAAATTTTCTTTAAAATGTATTAACAATTGCTAAGAATGTGAGAATAGGCTCACCAACCTTCCATAGTCAGATAGTAGACTTACTACACCAGTCATTTCTACACAGATAAGATATGTAATACAGAAATTTAAACTTGAATATCTCCTTGACGGAACAAAATATTTGAATGCTTTCTTCACCGTTTTCTTTCTATTAATGTCCTCTTTCATATAAGATAAACTTGCCTGACCACTGAACTAATCCTTTAATGGTGCAGAGAATTTTACGTTGCATTTCCATGGGTCAAGTCCCAAGAAATTCTTTTTGGTCATTCAGCCCAACGGTGCAACTCACCTCTAAAATCTTTAAATGACCAAAGTTAATTTCATGACTTTACTGATATTATAACTAGTGAGTCCCTTTTGATCAGTCATGTGTTACTTTAGTCAACCGTAACAGAAAATGAAACCTTTAAAGTTGAAGTACAACTGCAGATGCTCAGAGCAGTTTGGTCTGCATTTTGAGAAAAATTGGGTCTATAAAATTTAACAAAGGAATTTGCAGGGACTATCTGACTATAGGGACAACGAAATGCAAGCTCAATTCACAGTGCATACAACACGACAGCCCGACAACAACGACAACCCGACAACAGATATTTTAAATGATTTGAATGTTTATCACCGAATTCTTTCAATTTTCAAAATAGGTCGTTTTGTCAGCCTGATGTGAAAACTTGTCAGCAATATAGCCATCTTCGACTAGCAGATACCTATGCACGGATCATGCAGCCCATGTAAAAAAAGTAAAATACATAAACAGTCCAAAAATATTTTGTAATTTAACTATATATGATTGACCAAGGTGTAGGAACTAGGAAACATGGGGCACGTCCCCCCCATTTCCCAAAAGTGACAAAAATTCAACTTTTGAACTGTTCAAAATGAAAGGTGTTCTTTAATCACTTTTAATGGTGCAAGATCTTGCAGACTGGCAAACTGGTAGATATACAAATAATTATAAAAGTGACCCATTCAAATTATTGACCCATAGTATGAAACTGGTGACTTTTATTAGTTCCATGTGCCCCTTTTACTTTACTTTGTTGTTTTGGGCTCACTAATTCAATTTTGAATATGACTTGGGAAGTGCACATAACAGGTCACCCCCTCCCCCCCCCCTCCTACTTCGAAAGCTTCCTACACTCCTAAACCCATTATATTTCTTTCTGCTTTTGAAAATAACATTATCATTGAGCCTTGCTGAGACCTGTAGACTGCGGGGAGGCATTTTAGGGAAATGCAACAACAACAACAACAAAATAAAATAATAATAATAATAATAATAATAATAATAATAATAAATGAATAATACAAATTTCTGCCTTAAACTTAATGTTAGCAAAAAATTGTAACGTGCATAATAATTTGTAATAGCCCTGTGATTTTGTTTCAATCACCAATTCAGTTACTGAACAAACCGTAATTTTCAAAATATGATAGCTGTCTTGAAATTTCTACAGGACCTTATAGGTATTATTATGCAAGAGCAACCCGTATTCGTTAAAGGATTAATGTCCATCTTATATGACTTCAAAAGAAACAAAATGGTGAAGAAAGCATTCAAAAATCTTATTCTGTTAAGAGTTGTTTGAAATAGAAACGACTGAAATCATACTAGTCACATACTCAGCTGTCTTGAAATTTCTACAGGACCTTATAGGTATTATTATGCAAGAGCAACCCGTATTCGTTAAAGGATTAGTTTAGGGGTCAAGTATGTCCATCTTATATGAAAGAGGACTTCAAAAGAAACAAAATGGTGAAAAAAGCATTCAAAATCTTATTCTGTTAACAGGTTAAGGAGATATTCAATTTTAAAGTTTGGTAACATTTGTGTAGAAACGACTGAAATCATACTAGTCACATACTCAGCTTCCTCAAAATCTTTATGTATTTTAAAGAAAAATTATTTAATTTTTTCACTACTTCAATAATTTGTCCTCAAACTTTTTCAGGTGGCCCTTCCTAGATTCGATTTTACTACTTTTTTGACATATCCCCGATTTTTAGGCCACAAAATCGCAGGACAAGATATGATAGATTACATAAAGACTTTAAGGAATCTGAGGCTATGACATCACAACTAGTCTGATTTCAGTCGTTTCTACACAAATGAAACCAAACTTTAAACTTAAATATCTTCTTAACGGAATAAGATTTTGTAATGCTTTCTTCACCATTTTGTTTCTTTTGAATTCCTCTTTCATATGAGATGAATATGCTTGACCCTAAACTAATCCCTTAAAAAAGCAAAGGTTCAAGAAACTTTCCAACAGATTCAAGTTTAACGACATTTAACGCTAATCAAATGCAGCATAGTAATTAGCACAGTACCACCTCGGATCCATCTCATAGCAAACTCTGCAGTTGAAACTAACCACATGCTTTTCTTCATCTACAGGTAAGAATTAAGATCTTTTACGGGACGGAAATTAAGTGAAAATGGCATTCCCCCTCCTCATTTCACTTGCCAAAAAAAAAAAAAAAATACATGTAAAGCTGGCTACGAGCCCGCTGTTAGAAGACCTGTCGTATCAATCTGTCCATAAAATGTTAATGGATTTTCCCTATCGTATCCTTTTTCAGCGAATCCTATCTAACTCGTATGAATATTTAATCATTCTTTAAAAGTCAAGCTATTTTCAATAGTTCAAAGGGTGAAATAAAGTGGGGAAGACAATGTGGAAGACAATGCGGAAGACAATGCGGAAGACAATGCGGAAGACAATGCGGAAGACAATGAGGAAGACAATGAGGAAGGCAATGAGGAAGGCAATGCGGAAGACAATGCGGAAGACAATGCGGAAGACAATGCGGAAGACAATGCGGAAGACAATGGAAGACAATGCGGAAGACAATGAGGAAGACAATGAGGAAGGCAATGAGGAAGGCAATGCAAAAGACAATGCGGAAGACAATGCGGAAGACAATGCGGAAGGCAATGAGGAAGGCAATGCGGAAGACAATGTGGAAGACAATGCGGAAGACAATGCGGAAGACAATGAGGAAGACAATGAGGAAGGCAATGAGGAAGGCAATGCAAAAGACAATGTGGAAGACAATGCGGAAGACAATGCGGAAGACAATGCGGAAGACAATGAGGAAGGTAATGAAAACTCGAAAACCATGTTGCACCGGCCCTTGGTTGAACGGAAGTTTCTTTGATCTATTTATCAGTCTGTTAGTTGATGGCAACCATGACGTTGTCACTTTGTTTTTATTAAGCCTATTAGAAGACTGTTTTTTTGTCGTACTGACATTCATTTTGGTCATCGAAAATCCAAATAACATCATTGTTTTAGACTTCTCGTGAATTTCATTCACGCCAAAAAAACTTTTTATGAAAACAATAAAAATTTATGCTAATTTCGTTTCTCTGATTTGCTTTCTAAACAAAGTAATTTACGTGATTTTACGTGACATACACATCTTACATAAAAGTCATTAAAAACAGATAAAGGTAAAGCATTTTGGCACATTAACTCATCATACTCCTCATGTATAACCCCAGAGTTCATGGTAGCAGCGCGCCACCAACGAGCGTACTTTTTGGCATGCATCACACTTTGCGTGAGAGACGATAGTTTGTCGTCGTGTTTCTTTTTAAGTTCCGGCTTTAACATATATTGCAACTTAACAAATCTGTCGTCGGTTAAAGGGTCTACGATTTCCTTTTCTTTGGTAAGATCGTGGTTTCCTCTACGGCGTCGCTTTCGTCGTCGTCGTTTGGCGGCAATCTGTTGCTTATTCAGTTTCGGTTCTCCAATCAAATCTATTTTTGGCAAATTTTCAGAAATGAAAATTGGTTCTGGTCCTGATAAGAACGACTGTTCACGTTTTAATACCTCCATGCTTAATTCATTATCCTCGGCCTCTTTTAACACAGAATTAACTATGCTTCCCCGTCTCAGCAACGGAGGAAGTTTCTGGTTCTCAACAATCCTCCGCTTTTTCTCCGCCTCAATTTTGGCCAAATCTGCAGCTTTCTTTTCGTCGATTGTTGGCATCGTTTCTTGGAACTGTCGCTCTTTCTTTTCCCGTAATTTTAAAACTAAATTACTAAAACTAAGTTTCTCCGGATCGTCTTGCTTCTTTAAAGCTGCCGCAATTTTCTTTCTAAATAAAGATGATTCTGTCGTGAGTTTTTCTGTTTCATCACCATTCTCTTCATCATCCTCGTACCCCTGTACTTTTGTCATCTTGCCGAATGTGACACCAGCAAGACCAATTGCTTTTGCCATCCGCTTGAAAGAGACCGATCTATTTTCTTTTGGCGGAGGGGGTGTTTGCACCGGCTCAGCAATATCTTCCAAGCTGGGCAGTATGCTTTTACGTCTCTGAAGCATCTTAACTCTCTCAATCTTTGGAATTTCTTTCTTTTGATTAAGTTTTTCTTTGATTTCGTCGTCTTCTTTCTCTAGTTTCTCCTGAACTTTCTTGGCATCCTCCTCGGCAATCTTCATCCTTATCTCCTTCCTCAGCTTGGCTTGTTTGTTTATCTTACTGGCTCGCTTACCGTGCTCTCTAACCCATGTTTTCTGTCTCTTATCCATCTCTGCTATGAAAGATTTCTTCTGCAGCGACATGAGCGACTCAGACTTCTTCTTCATGCTTTCCAGATTGCTCAGTTTCATGTCTAATTTCTTGTCCTCGCCTTTGTTCCCAGCGTGACCAATATCGCTATGCAATGCTTTCATCATTTTGTTTTAGTGTTAGCTCAGCCAATGTCTAGTTGGACAAAACACGTATTACAGGCATCACCTAAACACTGATCTACTCAAGCTCAGCCAATGTCTAGTTGGACAAAACACGTATTACAGGCACCACCTAAACACTGATCTACTCAAGCTCAGTCCATGTCTAGTTGGACAAAACACGTATTACAGGCATCACCTGAACACTAATCTACTCAGAAGTAATCATAATTTGGGTTTATATCTTGAGTTTGATTTGAAAAATCCGGACAACAATGCTCCATAATGAACAGATTAATACGTTTGATTTCAATAAAGAACATAAGAAATGCCACAATGTTCCAATCTTTAACTAGATGTTCATCCAAAAATAAAAACAACAGATTCATATCGAAAAATGTCAATCATATCATATGGTGTTTCAATTTCAAATCCGATTTTAGCATCATAGTCGCGTATGTGACAAATGGAAACACACCACGATTATCTTCGCACGATGACTTTCATCAGTACTGTTTCGCTTTAAACTATAAGCTCTACCAAAGTGGTTACAATTTCAAAAGAATTTCTCCAAAATGCTAAATTCTTTAATTCTTAAAGAACTTTAGATAGCATATCTAAGAAACACAATTTGCCGTTTTCCTTATGCTTGTAACAATTTCATAAAAGTCAGCTTATAGAGATGCTTATTTCCATTTCAATCAGGATCCATCATTAAATATCGGTGGATTAGCTATCCATCATTAAATATGAAGGCTTTTCAAAAGCTGTTTAAAAGGTACAGTTCCAGCACCTGACACACACGAACAATGAAGACACTTGTTTTGCTTGATAAAGTGTGGTGAAATTTACAGAAAGTTTGTGCAAAAAATAACATTCCGACTGAATAACTGACAGTTTGATTGGTTTCCATCTACTGTACTATCTGGTGAAGTATTATTCGTCCAAATCAAAACTTTATTCTGAATTGTTCTTACATCTTGTAGCCTATAATGCACATGAATCAATGTGTGTATTTGTGCATCGTTGTTATGACCGTGTGATGCTGTTTAGAAGTAAAAATCTTTTGCTCTTCAAAAAAAGATTGATTTTTGCGGATCAATACCCAAAACAAGAGGCGACTATCTTTAAGATGAACAGTTTCTTGAATAGTTGAAAAGGTCCTATTGTCGGGCAGGGTGGGATAAAAATACATTAGGAACAGTTACATGTGGGAGTCGTGGTGGATCCGCCCTGGTTGATACCAATGGCAAGTACTTCAAACAGTGACGGTCGATAAAGACGTGGCCGTAAATAGAGTTAAGCAATTTTAGATGGATCCTTTGAATGCCAAGAAAAGAGTGTGTATCTTAGCTAAGGCTGCCTGTTACAACTAAATATTAAGGAACAATTTACACTTCTTGAAAGAAAATACCCAAATTTTTCACAATTCTTATTTGCAAAATTTCTTACGCTGAAATTATTTGTTTTACCCATCAATCAGATCATGTAATGTTTCGAATAGAAATTAAAATTAATTTGTTTGACTTCATGAATCTTAGTTATTGCTCTATCAGCCTACGACATGAAAAATTTGTTCAGGCCTCGGTTTTTAAGCTACTTTCTATTTTTAAATGAGACCAATTGTAGTACATGGCTGGAGTATATCTATGACAATGCAGCGGCGGATCGAGCAGTCAAGGGGGTTATGATACTGGTTTTCCCGATAAAGTGCGGGGTGGGGTGGGGGTTAGGAAGGCAAACCCCGACTTTCTGAAAAGTGTGGGGGAATTGTCCTTTGGTCCCCGCTTCCAGCGCCATTGATTTGCTCCATAGTTTTCCATTGATAAATGACAGCACCATGACATTTGGAATAATGAAAATGTCGAAACTTTTTGGGAGGGGAGATAAGATGGGGGGGATGGGGGTAAAAACCAATAAAAGCTCAAAAGCTCTCATTCAATCAAACTGTAAAAGGGGATATTTAAGTTAAAGAGGGCCGTATTTGTAGTCACACAATGGGGAGGGGAAGCTGGTTGGATGAAGCCCAACGTTTAATTAAGGTGTTTATCCTAAATCGATATGTGTATCAAGGCACAAAATGTTCAAAATACAGCGTTTTATGCAATATAAATATAATCTTAAATATCACATAAAAGTGGATATCTATGTAGCTTTATGGGCTCTTGGTCGGTAAGCGAGGCGTTTGGTTTCAATTGCTAACTCATGGGAATTTTGAAATAACAGGTTTAATTTTTGATACTCGTGTCGTTGAAAAATTACTTAAATACATAAGAAATAATTATGATCAATTTGAACATTCATATCAAAGGTTGTACCATCACGTGCATCGAATATTTTTGAGACTGAAGACTCATTTAAAGTTTTTTCCCCGGAGTGAAATCTGGGTAAACATGTTTAAACATGTTAAATGTGTAATTTAAAAAAAAAAACACATTCCTTATATTAAGGGGACTTATTTTTGATATTTGAAAGAACACTAAAGTTTTGATTTCTGTAAAGAAGCACTTGTTTAACTTTACAAAGTAGCTGGGATGGCACGTCAGTCTATGACAATGTCCCGGATCCACATGAGTTTTGTCCTGCATCAGTGCATAGACCCCACTTGAAAGATGCGTCACTAAATCAGCTTTAGTGTGGCTTACACACATAGCAAACTAAGACCTATTTAAAAGAGTTTTAGACAAATTATGAGCAGGAAAATCAAAAGTAGGCAGATTTGAAGGCTTTCTCGATATGAAAAAACGCAATGCAATGTAGGAATGTTTGGTCCAAACATTGTCTTAGGGAAAATTATGGGAGTATATATGCGCGCGAAGCGCGTCATATTTCTCAATTTTAGTCTCTGTTAAGGCGGCATTCTGTTTTACTTTCTCTAATGAAATGATCAGATATATATATAATCTTTGAAAGAGGAAAGATTTAGTCAATGTTGAAAGGACACGTTCCTTCTCTTAAAAATGGCACTCTTCGAAAAGGGCATTTCTTCCTCACTCTTAACTTTTGAGAAACGTCCCGATGCTTATGATTGTGTCGCATGTATTCATTAATGTGCCTTCAAAGTTCAAATGCGTTGTCACTATCGAACTACCAGAATTCAGCAACATTTTGTCGACCGTCGTCAACATGTTGATTGAGCTCGTCAACACGATGTTTTTCGACACTTAGCCGATCCTCGTTGAGGTATTTCCAACGCTCTTCTTATACAAGTGTAGTCGATCTCTGCCATCGTGCCGCCGCAGTGCATAACGTGTACACAGAGGCGCCCTCCTGGTGTTACACTGGTCACAAAGCTCGTCAACGTATATATCATATTCGCGTCAACGTATATATCATATTCAAGGTTTTGCTGAGAATCCTCACTTTATTCCGTAAACCCGTAACTTTACTGGTGAGTGTCGTATCATCGTGCACAGTGGTATATGATATCTGCCAACATGTTGCTTGTGTTAGAGGCAGTGAGGCGATCGCCCCTCCAATATTCCATTTTTATCGGTTCAAAATTAGTATCCTTCGTCGGCAGGGGCCATATTTTGTAACCTGTCGATTTATTTCTGTTATTTGCCCCACCAATTTAAAAATTCTGGCTACGCCACTGGTTAGAGGACATGGTTCTGTTACTTAAACGGTTGCCGTAATCCGAGTGTTTCCGGGGTCTGAGTGTTGCCATGGTCCGAGTGTTACCAGGGTCCGGGTGTTGCCGTGGTCCGAGTATGTTGCCGTGCCGTGGTCTGAGTGGTGCCGTGGTCTGAGTGTTGCCGTGGGCTGAGTGTTGCCGTGGTCCGAGTGTTGCCGTGGGCTGAGTGTTGCCGTGGTCCGAGTGTTGCCGTGGTCCGAGTGTTGCCGTGGTCAGAGTGTTCCCGTATCCGAGTGTTGCCGTGGTCCGAGTGTTGCCGTGGTCCGAGTGTTGCCGTGGTCAGAGTGTTCCCGGGGGGAGGGGGCACGAACTCTTTGGAGCACTTCGAAAGTCATATACATATGTGCATCCTAGTCTGTATATATAACTAGTTAACCCAACACAACAAAGTAAAAGGGGGCACTTTAGTTTGAAAGGGGCCCTTCTATCCTTTTTCGGAAAAGTTGAAGTTGGGTTGGGGGGTCCTACATCTATGCTTGTGGTCGCTAGCGTTATGTACCGATTATTATCGACGGGCTGTTGAGGCTCATATATAAGTGTTACGGAAGCTAAGTATTCGTTGCCTGATGGTAAATGCTGGCAAGGAATTTCTACAAATTTTTGTATATAGTAATTTTTGCTTTAAAATAATATTCTATATACAAAAATAATTCATCTGGGCCGTTCGTTTTAACCAGCGCGTCTTTATATGCCCAGCACGTGTTGTACATGCCCATCGCGTGTTTTTATCACCAGCGCGTGCTAGTGCGTGTTTTAGATCGAGTGTGTTTGTTTTACGTGTGATGTGACTGAGCTGTGTGAAGATCAGACGCGTGAAATACTCAACGCGCAAAGCTCCATCCAGTAAAATGGCTCTCAGTTGAGTTAGAGTCACGTGATGAAATCCCTCAATAAGAGGCGGGTTATAGTTGAAGATGTATATTACCAGTTAATCAAGCAGACGGACATAATGAAAATAAATTGCATAGTGTATTTTGCTCAATGCTGTAACTCATCTGTAGTTAAAATGGCAATAAACGTTTGTTTGTTGATGTATAACGGCTTTGCGACAGTCAGAGTCAAATGTGGCAAAAAACAATATAAAAAGTTACAAAGATAGGAATAATACTTATCCTCAAAATAAGGTTGTACTTAAGATTTATGGCTAATGATTGAAAAGTTCGGCTTGATCCATTTCCCCAACATTTATGATTCATCTTTAACTTGCGGCTGTTTTTGTACTAGAAGAAACCTTCGACAGTTTAGAATCAATTAATGTATCTTTATGATAGTTCTTTATGATAGTGAGAGAATGTTTTATACAACATATAGGCCTAATATATAGCCTTTCAAATAGCTGAGATACTTTATCTAAATTGTTTAGACTTTTAACCAACTAGGAATTGGAGCTTTTACAAAAAATAAGGTTTTGCAGCTGAATGCAGAAAATGTATTAAAGAAGTATGTCCATCTTCTCAGCTGTTATTTTTTGTATTGGCTGACTAAAAGAAATCTTCGACATCTCGCAATCAATGGATTTTACAATACATGCGAACCTTCAGCTGTTAGGACGTTTTCTGCATTCAGCTGCAAAAGAGATTATTATTATTATTATCATTATTATTATATTTGTTTGGTAAAAGCTCGACTTCCTAGCTTGTTATATTTAATTAAGAAAATAATTTAGACAAGATGGCAATTCACGGAGTTGCTGACCTTATCGCCTCTGCCACATAATTTGTAAAATGATTAAATGTTTTTCCAGGAAACATGACATAATATGGATCATTTCATATCAAATTACTTGACCTCTGACGTTTGACCTTTAAATGACATGTGCGAGACACAACACTACATCCCCTTCCACCAGCCCAATACGTAACATTGATCTGACCTTGCGATATTTGCATAACAGGCAACCAACCAAAATGTACCATTTTAAATCAATTATTTGATCTCTGACCTTGAAATGACTTTCCTAATTTAAGCGGTACATACCCTGCATCACCTTCCACCAACCCACCAAGTACTAACCCAATATCACTTTTGATTATCCCAGGAAGCGCAACACAAGCGCAACATGACCTTGCATCACTCTCCACCAACCCACCAAATAACAAACTTTGGACCCCAACCCATCGAGGATCAATACAATTCAGCAATTACAATTTTTTAACGGGCTGATTACCCGCTCCTATGCCACTGCAGTGTCTGTGTAATAAAATAATGTTTATTTGAGGGGCGATGGTTGCTGCCTGACCGGTTCCGACCAGCTCCTCATGATTCGTCGCGGTTGAAGAACCTTTCGGCTGCTCATCACAACGCAATCAAACGATGGCTCCCAAAGCCGCAACGGAATCGCAGCCAGTGATTGCTTCCGTAACTTCCCTTTACAACTCTTTGCATTTCGAGGCGAATCTGGTTGGCAAGCCGATTGGATGGAGGACGATGACGTAACAGACGTCGATCTACCAGGCAATGGTCGTGGGGAACTCAATTTCTCGCACCCGTCAATGTCCTTCTCAATCATAACTTTCATTTTATTAATTGAAATTGGCGGAAATTTAGTGTTTGCATCACCAGAATCCCCACTTTGTGATTGTTTCGAATCTGACTGGTTTGTTGATTCTGATTGGTGCTTTGAGTTGCTTGGCTTCACCGATGGTATGCTTCCTGTATCTTGCGTATTGGGTAAATTGTCCATTAAGTTTGCAAAAGTCATTCCAGAAATATCAATTCCTTTCATTGTATTTGCATTTCGCTTGTTCAATTGTTGGGCCTGTAGTTTTGCACGTCGTCTTTCTATAAATAAATCTGTTTTTGATCTGTGAACCCAACTGGGGGAGTGGCTGTCCCCGTGACGCTCATCACGTGGGTCCGTCAGGGGTAACACTTGTAATTCCTTTTTGCTCCGTGGTAAACCGTGAAAAGTTCGTTGTCTTATAACCATATAATTATCTAAGCGCTCATTCACTGATCTCCCACTAGTCGTGGAACTGGCACTCGGACATTGTTCATTTCTGCTCGAGTCGATTGACATGTTTAAATCCGATTTATTAAATTTAATCCTTGTGGGATCAAGTGAACCCTGATCTTTGTCTTTCATCCAATCAGACGTGCCAAGTTCTGCGGAGATTGAGACATTAAGATGCATGTTGGGGTCGTCCAGGACACCATGCACCCCTCCCAGCTGTGCCGTGTGATTACTAAGAAGATTTACCCGGGGGTCAGCTTCGGACACCCACCTACCCACCACCCCTGCCTTTTGTGAATACGATGGGTTACTTCGTGGCTGAGGACTCACGGCTGCTGAAGGTCTCGGGGTAGAGTTTTCAATGTGCCAGGCGTTGTCTCCATAAGAATAGTGTCTCTCAGGGAGGGATAAACCCAACTCCATGGGCTGGGATGTCGGGGTGGTTTGAGGGGTATTAGGTGGATTAAAATTGTTTCCATTTCGGCTGTTCAAAGATTTTCCCACGCTTTTCTCTGATGCTATCTGATCATGTTTTTCATCCAAAGTTTGTATTGCAGCATCATGCATATTTTCTCTCGGAATTCGAACATACACTTCCATTTTGGTAATATTATTCCTGAACTTCAAAAAATCTGAATAATTAAGCGTCCACGCAATGGCAGTTTTTGACTTGTCTTATGGGTAACTTTTTTGTTTGTTTGTTGCAAAAGCGAAGCAATTACCTGTAGAAAAATAGAGAATAGATAGTCCATACTCCGATTGAGTTGAAGCCAGAACAATTCCTTTGAGTGACGAACACAATTTAATACATTTTCCAGGGCTCAAATGGAAAATTAAAAACTCTTCTAAACTCCATTCCGTCAGACGTCAGTTAAAGATTTCAAAGAGACAGAGAAGGAAGGTACATGTTATTTGCTATGGTGATGAAATCCATTCAGTCATAAGTTATGCAAAACCATGAAATATATCTCCAACTTTTCACAAATCACAACAGTCTGCTTTGTTTATCGCTGTTGAAATCTTATATTCCAATGTATTTCTAAAGGAGGCTCATCACACATTGATTATCAGCTGATAATCCTCACAAACAATAGTTTAGAAATAGTTCAAAATTATCCAAGAAAAAGAAAAGTATAAGTATATTTTTGACCTCCGTTTTGTCAAACGTCCTACGCAATCCGTAATAGCTTTCAATTGAACACACAGTTGGAGTTCAAGTATAACCTTTGCTTGTTGAAAACTCGTATATCATAATCATATTCCACAAATGCAGAAATGAGAAAAATGGTGTGTTTCACTCTTGCATTTACTCTGCTATTAAACTTAAAGTTCAGTGTTGTGTACAAGACAGGGGCCTGTGTGGGACTCTATTCAGGACAAGTGCGTTAACAATAACAGCAGCTATTATCTTTACTGCGTTTCATGCAAAGTTGTAACTCTTGAATACAATAGATGGGGCTCCTGATTTGATTGTGAGGAGGTGAGGAATATCGATTTATCCTCAGGCAGGCACTCAAGTATTCATACCTGTTGCGCTGTTATCGATTAGCCTCGAAATACGACAGAGTGATGAATATGTATCAAAGTTGTTGCTATAGTGACACGTCAGTAATCGTTGTATGAAAATAAACAACATTGAAATCAAGGCACAGGAGGTGGAATGTGGATAGGACTGACCTCCCCAGCTTGCCATATTACCGCCCATCAGGTCAACAATAATGTCATATTTATAATCCGAGAGTGATGAATATTTACATGGCCTCTCAGTATATGGCGTCGCCAGAGATTGTTTTGCTGGGGGTGTGCATATTTAAAAGTTTAGATGAAAAAATCAAGCGGCAGAAAATATCGCAAGAAAATTGTATCTGCATGCATGGACACGCGTAGCATGGACACAACGGTGGGGATGCAGTAAGCATAACCTCCGGAAGCACCGGGAATTCCGTAATTGTGATGCTCTCAAATGGTTGAAAATAATGGCAAAGTCTTTTAAATAAAGGTAATTAATAGGAAGATGTTACGTTAGCCTTGCCTTCCGTGTCCAGTTGAAAAAAGTGAAGTGAAACGAGGGCACTCGGCAGTCCCTGGCTGATGAGTTTGTTTTGGATTATGACAGTTTGGGGGATTCAATTTATTTTATTTTATATATAGGTATAGGCTATCCCATTTCTGACCCGCACAGTGAGATACCTCGGCAATGAGACGCAGAAGTGTATGATGTGGATGCAGGTGTTTATACTGATGGGCAATTTCAACCAGTTAATTTATTCAGGAGGAGTTCAGTAGCAATCTCATACGCTTTGGAGGGAAAGATTCATTTTCATCCAACTTGCTGTCATTATTTTCTTATTAAAATAAAAAGTGGAGGACCTGTCTCTGCCAGGCCAAAAAACAAAAAAACCCATCCCACCCCCGAACCCAACCCGGTAATTTCTACTCAAGTTTTCTAGCTCATGATTTTTTTCTTTTTTCCTTTGTAACTTGGGTCAGGGACATTTTTGTGTGATAGATATAAAAAACCTGTTAAAACTTTGAAACACATTATTTTGGAATAAAAGCTTAATAACATAAAATAATTATAATCCTTATGTCCCTATTGGGGGAAATTTGTGTCATCATGCGCAAGATTTTAATACAGAATTGAACAAAATGGCAGCTTCCATGTCTCGACTTTAAATATGAATATCTTAATTACAGTTATTAGAAATGCAAGAATATTGCAACGTACCCAGAGGCGCAGGAAGGGTCACCTCTCGGGGGCAAGAACCCCCAAATTTCTGGGTGATAAGTGACAGAATTGTACTGGTAAATTATTCCATTAATTTTACTTTTTGTTCAATTTTATCTTAATGATTTCCTAAATTAAGCTCACCTTCACCCCACCCCACCCACTTCATACGCGCGCCTCTGAATGTCTGAACACAAACCTAGTACCTGTGCAAACCTAGTAACTATTTGAAGCAATTCGACAAAAAATATTCTCAAGTATAAATCAAACTAATTTTCACAAAACTGCATTTTAGAATTTACGGCAGTCATTTCCAAAGTTAATGACATAACTCGTGAGCCGAACCATTGGACCATGTCTTCAAAATGATTTCTCATTTTGAAATGATTTAAAATGATTTGTACATTGCCTACATGGCAGCATGGTCGGCCTAAGTCAGTCAGTATATAGTTGATATGACATTTGATTTTTAATCGTGAGGGGAATTACGTTTTGGGTATATATATCCGAGGTAAGTCAGTATAGGTATGGGGAATTACGGGTTACTAGTGGGTATATACATCCGAGGTAAGTCAGTATAGGTATGGGGAAATACGGGTTGCTAGTGGGTATATATCCGAGGTAGGTCAGTATAGGTATGGGGAATTACGGGTTGCTAGTGGGTATATATATCCGAAGTAGGTCAGTATAGGTATGGGGAATTACGGGTTGCTAGTGGGTATATATATCCGAGGTAGGTCAGTATAGGTATGGGGAATTACGGGCGCTAGTGGGTATATATCCGAGGTAGGTCAGTATAGGTATGGGGAAATACGGGTTGCTAGTGGGTATATATCCAAGGTAGGTCAGTATAGGTATGGGGAATTACGGGCGCTAGTGGGTATATATCCAAGGTAGGTCAGCATAGGTATGGGGATTTACGGGTTGCTAGTGGGTATATATATCCGAGGTAGGTCAGTATAGGTATGGGAAATTACGGGTTACTAGTGAGTACATATATCCGAGGTAGGTTAGTATAGGTATGGGGAATTACGGGCGCTAGTGGGTATATATCCGAGGTAGGTCAGTATAGGTATGGGGAATTACGGGTTGCAAGTGGGTATATATATCTGAGGTAGGTCAGTATAGGTATGGGGAATTACGGGTTGCTAGTGAGCATATATATATCCGAAGTAGGTCAGTATAGGTATGGGGAAATACGGGTTGCTAGTGGGTATATATCCAAGGTAGGTCAGTATAGGTATGGGGAATTACGGGCGCTAGTGGGTATATATCCAAGGTAGGTCAGTATAGGTATGGGGATTTACGGGTTGCTAGTGGGTATATATATCCGAGGTAGGTCAGTATAGGTATGGGAAATTACGGGTTACTAGTGAGTACATATATCCGAGGTAGGTCAGTATAGGTATGGGGAATTACGGGCGCTAGTGGGTATATATCCGAGGTAGGTCAGTATAGGTATGGGGAATTACGGGTTGCAAGTGGGTATATATATCCGAGGTAGGTCAGTATAGGTATGGGGAATTACGGGCGCTAGTGGGTATATATCCAAGATAGGTCAGTATAGGTATGGGGATTTACGGGTTGCTAGTGGGTATATATATATCCGAGTAGGTCAGTATAGGTATAGGAAATTACGGGTTACTAGTGAGTACATATATCCAAAGTAGGTCAGTATAGGTATGGGGAATTACGGGTTGCAAGTGGGTATATATATCTGAGGTAGGTCAGTATAGGTATGGGGATTTACGGGTTGCTAGTGAGTATATATATCCGAAGTAGGTCAGTATAGGTATGGGGAATTACGGGTTGCTAGTGGGTACATATCCGAGGTAAGTCAGTATAGGTATGGGGAATTACGGGTTACTAGTGAGTACATATATCCGAGGTAGGTCAGTATAGGTTTGGGGAATTACGGGTTGCTAGTGGGTACATATATCCGAGGTAGGTCAGTATAGGTATGGGGAATTACAGGTTGCTAGTGGGTATATATATCCGAGGTAGGTCAGTATAGGTATGGGGAATTACGGGCGCTAGTAGGTATATATCCGAGGTATGTCAGTATAGGTATGGGGAATTACGGGTTACTAGTGAGTACATATATCCGAAGTAGGTCAGTATAGGTATGGGGAATTTCGGGCGCTAGTGGGTATATATATAAGAGGTAGGTCAGTATAGGTATGGGGAATTACGGGTTGCTAGTGGGTATATATATCCGAGGTAGGTCAGTATAGGTATGGGGAATTACGGGCGCTAGTGGGTATATATCCGAGGTAGGTCAGTATAGGTATGGGGAATTACGGGTTGCTAGTGGGTATATATCCGAGGTAGGTCAGTATAGGTATGGGGAATTACGGGTTACTAGTGAGTACATATATCCGAGGTAGGTTAGTATAGGTATGGGGAATTACGGGCGCTAGTGGGTATATATCCGAGGTAGGTCAGTATAGGTATGGGGAATTACGGGTTGCTAGTGGGTATATATCCGAGGTAGGTCAGTATAGGTATGGGGAATTACGGGTTGCTAGTGGGTACATATATCCGAGGTAGGTCAGTATAGGTATGGGGAATTACGGGTTACTAGTGAGTACATACATCCGAGGTAGGTCAGTATAGGTATGGGGAACTACGGGTTGCTAGTGGGTACATATATCCGAGGTAGGTCAGTATAGGTATGGGGAATTACGGGTTGCTAGTGGGTATATATATCCAAGGTAGGTCAGTATAGGTATGGGGAATTACGGGTTGCTAGTGGGTACATATATCCGAAGTAGGTCAGTATAGGTATGCGGAATTACGGGTTGCTAGTGGGTGTATATATCCGAGGTAGGTCAGTATAGGTATGGGGAATTACGGGTTGCTAGTGGGTATATATATCCGAGGTAGGTCAGTATAGGTATGGGGAATTACGGGTTGCTAGTGAGTACATATATCCGAGGTAGGTCAGTATAGGTATGGGGACTTACGGGTTGCTAGTGGGTATATATATCCGAGGTAGGTCAGTATAGGTATGGGGAATTACGGGTTGCTAGTGGGTATATATCCGAGGTAGGTCAGTATAGGTATGGGGAATTACGGGTTGCTAGTGGGTATATATATCCAAGGTAGGTCAGTATAGGTATGGGGAATTACGGGTTGCTAGTGGGTACATATATCCGAGGTAGGTCAGTATAGGTATGAGGAATTACGGGTTGCTAGTGAGTACATATATCCGAAGTAGGTCAGTATAGGTATGGGGAATTACGGGTTGCTAGTGGGTATATATATAAGAGGTAGGTCAGTATAGGTATGGGGAATTACGGGTTGCTAGTGGGTATATATATCCGAGGTAGGTCAGTATAGGTATGGGGAATTACGGGCGCTAGTGGGTATATATCCGAGGTAGGTCAGTATAGGTATGGGGAATTACGGGTTGCTAGTGGGTATATATCCGAGGTAGGTCAGTATAGGTATGGGGAATTACGGGTTACTAGTGAGTACATATATCCGAGGTAGGTTAGTATAGGTCTGGGGAATTACGGGCGCTAGTGGGTATATATCCGAGGTAGGTCAGTATAGGTATGGGGAATTACGGGTTGCTAGTGGGTATATATCCGAGGTAGGTCAGTATAGGTATGGGGAATTACGGGTTGCTAGTGGGTACATATATCCGAGGTAGGTCAGTATAGGTATGGGGAATTACGGGTTACTAGTGAGTACATACATCCGAGGTAGGTCAGTATAGGTATGGGGAACTACGGGTTGCTAGTGGGTACATATATCCGAGGTAGGTCAGTATAGGTATGGGGAATTACGGGTTGCTAGTGGGTATATATATCCAAGGTAGGTCAGTATAGGTATGGGGAATTACGGGTTGCTAGTGGGTACATATATCCGAAGTAGGTCAGTATAGGTATGCGGAATTACGGGTTGCTAGTGGGTGTATATATCCGAGGTAGGTCAGTATAGGTATGGGGAATTACGGGTTGCTAGTGGGTATATATATCCGAGGTAGGTCAGTATAGGTATGGGGAATTACGGGTTGCTAGTGAGTACATATATCCGAGGTAGGTCAGTATAGGTATGGGGACTTACGGGTTGCTAGTGGGTGTATATATCCGAGGTAGGTCAGTATAGGTATGGGGAATTACGGGTTGCTAGTGGGTATATATCCGAGGTAGGTCAGTATAGGTATGGGGAATTACGGGTTGCTAGTGGGTATATATCCGAGGTAGGTCAGTATAGGTATGGGGAATTACGGGTTGCTAGTGGGTACATATATCCGAGGTAGGTCAGTATAGGTATGGGGAATTACGGGTTACTAGTGAGTACATACATCCGAGGTAGGTCAGTATAGGTATGGGGAACTACGGGTTGCTATTGGGTACATATATCCGAGGTAGGTCAGTATAGGTATGGGGAATTACGGGTTGCTAGTGGGTATATATATATCCAAGGTAGGTCAGTATAGGTATGGGGAATTACGGGTTGCTAGTACATATATATCCGAAGTAGGTCAGTATAGGTATGAGGAATTACGGGTTGCTAGTGGGTATATATATCCGAGGTAGGTCAGTATAGGTATGGGGAATTACGGGTTGCTAGTGGGTATATATATCCGAGATAGGTCAGTATAGGTATGGGGAATTACGGGTTGCTAGTGAGTACATATATCCGAGGTAGGTCAGTATAGGTCTGGGGACTTACGGGTTGCTAGTGGGTATATATATCCGAAGTAGGTCAGTATAGGTATGGGGAATTACGGGTTGCTAGTGGGTACATATATCCGAGGTAGGTCAGTATAGGTATGGGGAATTACGGGTTACTAGTGAGTACATACATCCGAGGTAGGTCAGTATAGGTATGGGGAACTACGGGTTGCTAGTGGGTACATATATCCGAGGTAGGTCAGTATAGGTATGGGGAATTACGGGTTGCTAGTGGGTATATATATCCAAGGTAGGTCAGTATAGGTATGGGGAATTACGGGTTGCTAGTGGGTACATATATCCGAGGTAGGTCAGTATAGGTATGAGGAATTACGGGTTGCTAGTGGGTATATATATCCGAGGTAGGTCAGTATAGGTATGGGGAATTACGGGTTGCTAGTGGGTATATATATCCGAGGTAGGTCAGTATAGGTATGGGGAATTACGGGTTGCTAGTGAGTACATATATCCGAGGTAGGTCAGTATAGGTATGGGGATTTACGGGTTGCTAGTGGGTATATATATCCGAAGTAGGTCAGTATAGGTATGGGGAATTACGGGTTGCTAGTGGGTATATATCCGAGGTAGGTCAGTATAGGTATGGGGAATTACGGGTTGCTAGTGGGTACATATATCCGAGGTAGGTCAGTATAGGTATGGGGAATTACGGGTTCCTAGTGAGTACATACATCCGAGGTAGGTCAGTATAGGTATGGGGAACTACGGGTTGCTATTGGGTACATATATCCGAGGTAGGTCAGTATAGGTATGGGGAATTACGGGTTGCTAGTGGGTATATATATATCCAAGGTAGGTCAGTATAGGTATGGGGAATTACGGGTTGCTAGTGGGTACATATATCCGAAGTAGGTCAGTATAGGTATGAGGAATTACGGGTTGCTAGTGGGTATATATATCCGAGGTAGGTCAGTATAGGTATGGGGAATTACGGGTTGCTAGTGGGTATATATATCCGAGGTAGGTCAGTATAGGTATGGGGAATTACGGGCGCTAGTGGGTATATATCCGAGGTAGGTCAGTATAGGTATGGGGAAATACGGGTTGCTAGTGGGTATATATCCAAGGTAGGTCAGTATAGGTATGGGGAATTACGGGCGCTAGTGGGTATATATCCAAGGTAGGTCAGCATAGGTATGGGGATTTACGGGTTGCTAGTGGGTATACATATCCGAGGTAGGTCAGTATAGGTATGGGAAATTACGGGTTGCTAGTGAGTACATATATCCGAGGTAGGTTAGTATAGGTATGGGGAATTACGGGTTGCTAGTAGGTATATATATCCGAGGTAAGTCAGTATAGGTATGGGGAATTACGGGTTGCTAGTGGGTATATATATTCGAGGTAGGTCAGTATAGGTATGGGGATTTACGGGTTGCTAGTGAGTATATATATCCGAAGTAGGTCAGTATAGGTATGGGGAATTTCGGGCGCTAGTGGGTATATATATCCGAGGTAGGTCAGTATAGGTATGGGGAATTACGGGTTGCTAGTGGGTATATATATCCGAGGTAGGTCAGTATAGGTATGGGGAATTACGGGTTGCTAGTGGGTATATATATCCGAGGTAGGTCAGTATAGGTATGGGGAATTACGGGTTACTAGTGAGTACATATATCCGAGGTAGGTTAGTATAGGTCTGGGGAATTACGGGCGCTAGTGGGTATATATCCGAGGTAGGTCAGTATAGGTATGGGGAATTACGGGTTGCTAGTGGGTACATATATCCGAGGTAGGTCAGTATAGGTATGGGGAATTACGGATTACTAGTGAGTACATACATCCGAGGTAGGTCAGTATAGGTATGGGGAACTACGGGTTGCTAGTGGGTACATATATCCGAGGTAGGTCAGTATAGGTATGGGGAATTACGGGTTGCTAGTGGGTATATATATCCAAGGTAGGTCAGTATAGGTATGGGGAATTACGGGTTGCTAGTGGGTACATATATCCGAGGTAGGTCAGTATAGGTATGAGGAATTACGGGTTGCTAGTGGGTATATATATCCGAGGTAGGTCAGTATAGGTATGGGGAATTACGGGTTGCTAGTGGGTATATATATCCGAGGTAGGTCAGTATAGGTATGGGGAATTACGGGTTGCTAGTGAGTACATATATCCGAGGTAGGTCAGTATAGGTATGGGGATTTACGGGTTGCTAGTGGGTATATATATCCGAAGTAGGTCAGTATAGGTATGGGGAATTACGGGTTGCTAGTGGGTATATATCCGAGGTAGGTCAGTATAGGTATGGGGAATTACGGGTTGCTAGTGAGTACATATATCCGAAGTAGGTCAGTATAGGTATGGGGAATTTCGGGCGCTAGTGGGTATATATATCCGAGGTAGGTCAGTATAGGTATGGGGAATTACGGGTTGCTAGTGGGTATATATATCCGAGGTAGGTCAGTATAGGTATGGGGAATTACGGGTTGCTAGTGGGTATATATATCCGAGGTAGGTCAGTATAGGTATGGGGAATTACGGGTTACTAGTGAGTACATATATCCGAGGTAGGTTAGTATAGGTCTGGGGAATTACGGGCGCTAGTGGGTATATATCCGAGGTAGGTCAGTATAGGTATGGGGAATTACGGGTTGCTAGTGGGTACATATATCCGAGGTAGGTCAGTATAGGTATGGGGAATTACGGGTTACTAGTGAGTACATACATCCGAGGTAGGTCAGTATAGGTATGGGGAACTACGGGTTGCTAGTGGGTACATATATCCGAGGTAGGTCAGTATAGGTATGGGGAATTACGGGTTGCTAGTGGGTATATATATCCAAGGTAGGTCAGTATAGGTATGGGGAATTACGGGTTGCTAGTGGGTACATATATCCGAGGTATGTCAGTATAGGTATGAGGAATTACGGGTTGCTAGTGGGTATATATATCCGAGGTAGGTCAGTATAGGTATGGGGAATTACGGGTTGCTAGTGGGTATATATATCCGAGGTAGGTCAGTATAGGTATGGGGAATTACGGGTTGCTAGTGAGTACATATATCCGAGGTAGGTCAGTATAGGTATGGGGATTTACGGGTTGCTAGTGGGTATATATATCCGAAGTAGGTCAGTATAGGTATGGGGAATTACGGGTTGCTAGTGGGTATATATCCGAGGTAGGTCAGTATAGGTATGGGGAATTACGGGTTGCTAGTGGGTATATATCCGAGGTAGGTCAGTATAGGTATGGGGAATTACGGGCGCTAGTGGGTATATATCCGATGTAGGTCAGTATAGGTATGGGGAATTACGGGTTGCTAGTAGGTATATATATCCGAGGTAAGTCAGTATAGGTATGGGGAATTACGGGTTGCTAGTGGGTATATATATTCGAGGTAGGTCAGTATAGGTATGGGGAATTACGGGTTGCTAGTGGGTATATATCCGAGGTAGGTCAGTATAGGTATGGGGAATTACGGGTTGCTAGTGGGTATATATATCCGAGGTAAGTCAGTATAGGTATGGGGAATTACGGGTTACTAGTGAGTACATATATCCGAGGTAAGTCAGTATAGGTATGGGGAATTACGGGTTACTAGTGAGTACATATATCCGAGGTAGGTTAGTATAGGTATGGGGAATTACGGGTTGCTAGTGGGTATATATATCCGAAGTAGGTCAGTATAGGTATGGGGAATTACGGGTTGCTAGTGGGTATATATATCCGAAGTAGGTCAGTATAGGTATGGGGAATTACGGGCGCTAGTGGGTATATATCCGAGGTAGGTCAGTATAGGTATGGGAAATTACGGGTTGCTAGTGGGTATATATATCCGAGGTAGGTCAGTATAGGTATGGGGAATTACGGGTTGCTAGTGAGTACATATATCCGAAGTAGGTCAGTATAGGTATGGGGATTTACGGGTTGCTAGTGGGTATATATATCCGAAGTAGGTCAGTATAGGTATGGGGAATTACGGGTTGCTAGTGGGTATATATCCGAGGTAGGTCAGTATAGGTATGGGGAATTACGGGTTGCTAGTGGGTATATATCAGAGGTAGGTCAGTATAGGTATGGGGAATTACGGGCGCTAGTGGGTATATATCCGATGTAGGTCAGTATAGGTATGGGGAATTACGGGTTGCTAGTAGGTATATATATCCGAGGTAAGTCAGTATAGGTATGGGGAATTACGGGTTGCTAGTGGGTATATATGTTCGAGGTAGGTCAGTATAGGTATGGGGATTTACGGGTTGCTAGTGAGTACATATATCCGAAGTAGGTCAGTATAGGTATGGGGAATTTCGGGCGCTAGTGGGTATATATATCCGAGGTAGGTCAGTATAGGTATGGGGAATTACGGGTTGCTAGTGGGTATATATATATCCGAGGTAGGTCAGTATAGGTATGGGGAATTACTGGCGCTAGTGGGTATATATCCGAGGTAGGTCAGTATAGGTATGGGGAATTACGGGTTGCTAGTGGGTATATATATCCGAGGTAGGTCAGTATAGGTATGGGGAATTACGGGTTACTAGTGAGTACATATATCCGAGGTAGGTTAGTATAGGTCTGGGGAATTACGGGCGCTAGTGGGTATATATCCGAGGTAGGTCAGTATAGGTATGGGGAATTACGGGTTGCTAGTGGGTATATATCCGAGGTAGGTCAGTATAGGTATGGGGAATTACGGGTTGCTAGTGGGTACATATATCCGAGGTAGGTCAGTATAGGTATGGGGAATTACGGGTTACTAGTGAGTACATACATCCGAGGTAGGTCAGTATAGGTATGGGGAACTACGGGTTGCTAGTGGGTATATATATCCGAGGTAGGTCAGTATAGGTATGGGGAATTACGGGTTGCTAGTGGGTATATATATCCAAGGTAGGTCAGTATAGGTATGGGGAATTACGGGTTGCTAGTGGGTACATATATCCGAGGTAGGTCAGTATAGGTATGAGGAATTACGGGTTGCTAGTGGGTATATATATCCGAGGTAGGTCAGTATAGGTATGGGGAATTACGGGTTGCTAGTGGGTATATATATCCGAGGTAGGTCAGTATAGGTATGGGGATTTACGGGTTGCTAGTGGGTATATATATCCGAAGTAGGTCAGTATAGGTGTGGGGAATTACGGGTTGCTAGTGGGTATATATCCGAGGTAGGTCAGTATAGGTATGGGGAATTACGGGTTGCTAGTGGGTGTATATCCGAGGTAGGTCAGTATAGGTATGGGGAATTACGGGCGCTAGTGGGTATATATCCGATGTAGGTCAGTATAGGTATGGGGAATTACGGGTTGCTAGTAGGTATATATATCCGAGGTAAGTCAGTATAGGTATGGGAATTTACGGGTTGCTAGTGGGTATATATATTCGAGGTAGGTCAGTATAGGTATGGGGAATTACGGGTTGCTAGTGGGTATATATCCGAGGTAGGTCAGTATAGGTATGGGGAATTACGGGTTGCTAGTGGGTATATATATCCGAGGTAAGTCAGTATAGGTATGGGGAATTACGGGTTACTAGTGAGTACATATATCCGAGGTAAGTCAGTATAGGTATGGGGAATTACGGGTTACTAGTGAGTACATATATCCGAGGTAGGTTAGTATAGGTATGGGGAATTACGGGTTGCTAGTGGGTATACATCCGAGGTAGGTCAGTATAGGTATGGGGAATTACGGGTTGCTAGTGGGTATATATATCCGAAGTAGGTCAGTATAGGTATGGGAAATTACGGGTTGCTAGTGGGTATATATATCCGAAGTAGGTCAGTATAGGTATGGGGAATTACGGGCGCTAGTGGGTATATATCCGAGGTAGGTCAGTATAGGTATGGGAAATTACGGGTTGCTAGTAGGTATATATATCCGAGGTAAGTCAGTATAGTTATGGGAAATTACGGGTTGCTAGTGGGTATATATATTCGAGGTAGGTCAGTATAGGTATGGGGAATTACGGGTTGCTAGTGGGTATATATATCCGAGGTAGGTCAGTATAGGTATGGGGAATTACGGGTTGCTAGTGGGTATATATCCGAGGTAGGTCAGTATAGGTATGGGGAATTACGGGTTGCTAGTGGGTATATATATCCGAGGTAGGTCAGTATAGGTATGGGGAATTACGGGTTGCTAGTGGGTATATATATCCGAGGTAGGTCAGTATAGGTATAGGGAATTACGGGTTACTAGTGAGTACATATATCTGAGGTAGGTTAGTATAGGTATGGGGAATTACGGGTTGCAAGTGGGTATACATCCGAGGTAGGTCAGTATAGGTTTGGGGAATTACGGGTTGCTAGTGGGTATATATATCCGAGGTAGGTCAGTATAGGTATGGGGAATTACGGGTTGCTAGTGGGTATATATATATCCAAGGAAGGTCAGTATATTTTTGATATAAAAAAAATTATATTTCTCAATGTAGGCCTATCTTCACACCAGTGGCGCAGCAATAAGATGGGAAGGGTAAAATTACACGGGCCCAGAACAAAAACTTAGATTTGGGGCCTCGAGGAACAACAATGCGATATATTTGTTCGCGCCAAATTCCAAACTGTGAAATAGTGTTACATCACTGCTCCACACGATATGTTATAATGTAACATACTCGCTCACTTCTCTACATCTAGTGTTTAGGTGTTTTAGTCCATATATACTTTCAACAAAGTATTTCAAAAATCACCTTCAAAACGGATGATCATTAAATGGGAATGCGAGGGTATGACCAGATGACGGCACTTTTTCAACGGCGCTACAGGAGAATCCTTTTTTTTGGAGCGGATCTACCACCTTTATACACTTTGCGCATTCGGTATGGGGTCTATGGCCCACACTTGTGGATTCCAGGAGCGAAGCCCTGAGAATTATGCATTTTGGTGAAATAGAGGGTGCCTTAAAACGTCCAATACTGTATTCGATCGACGGATATATCAGCTGATTAAAAATGTAAAATTATAATCACTGACAACGACTACCGTACTTATTTGAAAAGGTCGTTTTTTTTTGTTGTTGAAATTTTTGTGTTGACCGCCCCATCACCCCCATAGCTACGCGCCTAGATCCTCCCGCTTATTTCCATGACCGAATTCCAGTTCGTCCACATTCGAAGAAAATTTAGGGGGTGCTGAGTGACAATGCTTGCATTTAACTTTTGTCGACAGCTGGTTACGGACCTGATCTCAGCACGCGTATTTCAGCGCATTGAAAACTGGCATGGCTCACAAAAACCTTTTCCCTCCCATAGTTCGCGCACCCTATGCAGCCCTGTTTACCTTTCATTTTCTCTATCAACCCTTTTTTTTACCACTAAGCTAATCCCCTATCTAGGTAGATTATGTTTTTAAAATACAAGAATTTGTTCGTTTTTGCAAATGTTGTAAGACCAGCCAGTCCGGTGCCTCAAATGAGGGCTTTGACCAGTTGACATTTTTCTTTAATCTAAAAAGTAAATAAATTGCGATATTTCGTGTACGAAATTCTCCACAAAAAAAAGAATAGATCAAGCATGAACGGTTTTCGGAAAATTTGTTAAATTTATTTTCAGTACTACAAGACAATAATAATTACCCCGACATTTACACAGCGCCTCCTACATGAGATGGGGTCGTTAGCAATGGAGCTCTTCTTGGCAAGGGTTAGACACTTCAGCGAAGGGAAAACAAATCGCTGACAAAGAAGAACAGGTGGGTGGGTGGGGGGGGGGGACACTTTAATTTAAAGATACTGACATGACCCCGAAAGTTTCGTCAAACATAAATTCACATAGAAATGAAATGGTTAAATGTGTTTAAAGATGAACTGTTTAGGTGAGATTTAATATAAAGTACACAAACATTAGGCCTTTATCATGTTCATCTCTCCAAACTGGGTATAATAGGGAGAGATTGCTTTGCAACAAAGTAAACGATTAACCTTCGATACAAATATTCTTTTGTCTATGAGCTACTACCTTTGACACGATAATTATACTAGGAAAGATTAGACTTCCCGGCTGGGTGCCCCAGTCAAAACGGGTTGAATCTCGTTCAAAATAACCAAATAACGCGGCCACGGGCATTTGCCTACTTCCAAAGTAACAAACAATAATAAGTCTTACATCGTCGTCACATTTCCTTCAGATGTAATCATGTTTCGATTAATATTCTTCAAAAGTAAGCGGATTAAAATGACAGATATGCCGGTAGAACACATAGCAATGCAAAATAGCCATGACTCCTATCAGATATATATATATATATATATATATATATATATATATATATATATATATATATATATATATATATATATATATATATATATATATATATATATATATATATATATATATATATATATATATATATATATATATATATATATATATATATATATATATATATACATATATATATATATATATATATATATATATATATATATATATATATATATATATATATATATATATATATATATATATATATATATATATATATATATATATATATATATATATATATATATATATATATATATATATATATATATATATATATATATATATATATATATATATATATATATATATATATGCTATAAGATGACATTTTTCAACCGATTTTGATGAAATGTTTTGCTTTTTTCATTTTTTTGGGGATTTTAAATCAACTTAGTTCATGTTGCTCCTACCTGTCCACATGTCTTTAAGAATGACATCACACTGTATACTATGCTGACCATATTTCAATGCACGTTGAAGTCCTTGAAATGTAAGATGTGTATAATTTTATTTACATTCATGACATTAATTTCGTTTTAAGTCCAAGTGGCGACCTGTTTTACTACTCGTTTTGAGTCTGTTCTGACTCAGGAGGAACTAATGTTTCTCTCAGTCGTGTAAACCGTTCATCTGCCATGCACTTTTTTGTGACGTCACCAAAATAATTCCGCTTGTTGTACTTAGCACCATCCAATGACTTCGGTCGTCTCATCTTATCGTCATGTTCGTGTATCGCTGGAAATAAAACAGCTGATTTAGACATTCTATTCGAACCCAGATCTGTTGGTTGCTTGAAACTGTTTGATTTTTTGTTGTCAACACTTGGAAAAAATGTGGGAAAAAATAAGCGAAATTGACTATCGGAATGACTCGTGTTGCGGTGATTGGTCGTCCTTTGAAGTGAAGGCTCAGATCGCGGTCTGTTGTGAAGGACTCGCATTTCTTTATACAGTCTTGTTAAGACGGCTGCCGATCGAGCCTTCGCAGCCGAATCCAGAACCTCAGCTTTCCTGGTAGCCATACTTTCAGATACTCTTTTCTCCTCCATTTTCAGCTTCTTGAGATTTATTTCAAGACGATGCTGTTCCGTGACATTGTTATATAACAGAACCTTCTTCAGGTTATTCTTCAATTTCCGACGTGGCGGAACGTAGAATTCAAATCCCTCCACGGAATTCATGCCATTATACCAGTCAGAAACGTTGGCATGTCTTGCAGAGTTTCGCTCAGTATGACCGGTTCCTCTCATTCCACAATCAATATACTTCCGTGGTGTGGGAATTAGGTCCTGTCTAATCGGCAGCTCTGTTCTTACCGCAGCCCTTGCGAGATGTTCAGCATACGTCACTGGAGGAGAGATAGACGGTGCAATTGGAGGTCGCATTTTTAAACAAAAGAGTATCTCCAAAGATTGAAAGGTTGATTTATTTCGTATGTGTGTCTCTTATCATGACGTCATGACTGAATCTTTGAAGATATTGTCGCATAATGAATGATTACATTGACGAAAACACATATCTCTTGAATATTTCAATTGAAAAATTAAACAACAGATGTATGAAAACGTATAGGATTTTCGCTGCCGAAAAGTTAATCACAAGCTGTACAATGCTTTCAATAAACTCGCTTTGTCGAATTATGTTTCACTGCAGGTGGTAGCTATGCCGAACGAATGAATGTTTTACGTTATAAATCATATCGTCCCTCAAAACGTGTATCCATCTTCGTACGAAAATTATTATTTAAATCTCGATTTAGAAAATGGGATAAGAAAATGTTAAACACTTATCTCTTGAATTTAGCGGAAGTGTTTCTGGTCAGGTATCCAGTACACAGATACAGCAAGAATTTGCAAGCAGGATTTCAATTTATGGCAAAGAATCATTTCGAAAACAAATTTGATCTTTAGTTAAGTAAAACTTCTTTTCAGAAACAACAACCAGCCTTCCGTTTGTTCTGCTAAAAAGTTTTCATCCTGATAACTTGTGAGAAATGGACGGCAGTCTATTCTGTCTGACTCAGAAGAACTGAGGATTATCCAATAAAACTAAAACGGTGTCAATCAAGTGTTCGTGTGAAAGTTATGTTATAAACAAATGTTCGTTACACTTGAACTCTTACCTACACGTCAGTTGAATACTTGACGTGTATTATATTATAATTGAACTGGACTTATGGTTTATACGTAAGCAGATTCAAACTGTGATATGGATAATCCGGGTGGACAATTAGCAAATAAGAGTGGGGAGGAGATGTGTGCATTGCTTACAAAGAAGTAGAAGACAATACATCTCATTATGGGCGAAGACTGGCCGGGCCTCTCGCCGCTGGGTGCTTGTTGAATCGATGAGGGTTGTATTGGCGATTCTTGGTAACTCACCTGTAGGGCCAACTCTGGGCTGTTTGTTTCCCATGCGCATGTATGATTGAAATTGGGCTTGTATTGTCGTGAAAGAATTTGCGTTTGTAACAAAGGTGAGGTTGATGTCATGAAAACCAAAAATTTAGGAAAACGAATGGTAAAATTTTGAGCAAATGAAGGCTTCTGATTTTCTATAAAAGTTATATTTACCCTGGGCTATTGTGCGCATGAACTCTGTCTTGTATATCCCTGCAATGATACTTGTTACCACAGCAAATCTTAAGGCTTATTATAGAAAATGATTCATATTCTTCGTATCTTGACCGTCTGACGAAATATTATTTAATTAATACTCGTGATTGATGGCTATAACATTCTCATACTCCCTTGCTTTTGGATGGTCTCATCCTGTGACTGTACTGGCCGTGGTCACGGAATAGATTATGAAATGTATAACGAGTAAAAAGTTAATGGTTAATTACGTATTAAATTGCATTTCTGCTAGTCTGTCGTTAAATTGAAAGATGGAAAAGAGTAAGGGACGAGTGAGAAAATCGATGGTGGCAAGTAACACAAACGAAAATCTTTGTGGGGAAGTCTTCCCGTGGATACCGGCGCATTCCATGCACAATGGCGGCACCAGGATTTTGATCATGGGGGAAAGAAGAGAACGGTCTCGTGGTGGGGTGGGGAGGGGGCACAAAAGTAGGGGATTATTGTGGGGGAAATTACCCCATGCCCCCCCTCCTCCTGTAGCGCTGCATCTATCCATGCAGGAATTTAGAGAAGTTCACGTTGTAATGCATTACAGTCAGAAGTACTTAATCGCTTTCTTCTCCTTTTCAAAGCAGAAATTAAAAATTGAAAAGTGTGATGGGGCATTACTTAAACAGTTAAATAAAAAACGCAAAAATTAACGACTGTACTTTTTTTATGAACAAATTTCTTTCCGCGACCAAGGACATAGCCAGGGGAGCGACCCCCCGGCTCTTTTGCTACCGAAAAAATTAAAACGAGCGAAAATTTGAAATGTCAGGGGGGCCCAGCTGAATCGATTCAAGTTAAGTTAGAATCCGTACAATGAGATACAAAGCACCCAAATTGACAAACATATGCAAATTGATGCTTGAAAATTCAAAAAGGTGTAAAATGTTGAATTGTTAATAGATTTTGTTGTACTTTGATTGTTTTCAAATGGTGCCCCACGTTGATACTGATATATTATAGTTTAAAAGGGTCTTTAATGGTATTTGAACGGCGTGTGAAGCAACATTAGCAAAATTGTTTTAAAATCTTGTATGAACCATCATAGCAATAACAATCATTTTACATGCATGCGTTAGTCAGTTTGTAAATTTTGTTTTACAGGCCACAGCTAGCATGCTGGGGTGAACTTGCTATTTTCTTTTGCAAATCGTTTGTTTTGTCTGTCATAATTCTTTGAAGTATGCTCCCAATAAAATTCATGCAGAAATAGAATTTCCCATTAGTTTTAGTATCAAGATTTCATGAAAAAACTGAAAGAATTACATATAAACAGATACAGATTTCGAGCTATTCACAAAGCCACGTCACACATTTCTCATTAATTAAAAACTGATTAGCCATAACTCAAAAATTAAAACTGATTTTTTTTTTTAAATAAGAAACTGATCTGTTCAGATTTTAATACGCTTTCAGCCAATATAGAAATTGCTATTCAGGTTAATAAACTTTTAAAGTTTTAATTTCGTTTCTCATTTATGTCTGATCAGCTGATTAATATTATATTTCACATAATAGTGTTTGCGAAATTTATGACATAATAAATTAAATCAGTTTCAAAATTAGTTTTTTGTCAGATGCTGATCCACTCCTTCAGATTATTATGGCAGAAGATTAATGAACACAAATTTACTTGAGGATAAGTTCCGTAGTCAACAAAGTCTATCTTATATGAAAGAGGACTGTAAAAGAAACAAATTGTTGAAGAAAGCATTAAAAAATCTTATCCTTTGAGGAGATATTTAAGTTCCGTTTAAAGTTTGTTATAATTTGTGTATAAACAACTAAAACCAGACTAGTTGTGACGTCACAGCCTCATATTCCTCCAAAATCTTGATGTATTCTATCATATTTTGTCCTGCGATTTTGTGGCTTAAAAACCATGGGATATGTCAGGAAAGTAATAAAATATAATCTTAATTGTAAGGGTAATTATAATTTACCACATGAAGAAAGTTCGAGGAGAAATAGTTCAAATAATAAAGAAGTAAATAACTGTTACTCAAAATTAATTGATAATTGTTAGGAATGTGAGGATGATGGCTCCAACCTTCCATAGTAGACTTACTACACCAACCAATCATTTCAACACATAAGACAGAACTTTAAACTTAAATATTTCCTTAACAGAATAAGATGTGATTTTGTTTAGTGCTCTCTCATATGAGAGAATCTTGCTTGACCCCTGAACTAATCCTTTAAGAGAATCATCAGATAACATCATAAATTGGTTTAATTTGCATGGGTTTTTTTTAATAATTAAACTTGAAATTCTAAAAAATCAAAAAGATTAATGTTTAACCAAATTTGTGTAATTCTATTAAAATATTTCCAACGTTAAAATATTTGGAACACCTGTTACTGCTAAAATTTGATTAGAGGTATAGGGAGACTTAAAACCAAAACCAGAAAGATCACGATGGGGAGGGGGGACTTTGTAATATCTTTTGAAAGTGTGCACACATTCCACTAATTCTTGCACCTTTAACAGTAATTAAGGGGCACTTTTTTTATTTTTTAGAAAAGTGTGTGTGTGGGAAGGGGCGTGCCTTTGGCCCCTACAAAACACAAAACTCTTTAGTCAAAGCTTGCTGCACCGCTTCATAAAATTGTGACAGGCAATAAAAAACGAAGAAAAGGATTACAAAAAGAAATACTAAGGTCCAGCGATACATAACAAATGCTAACATAATTCTGCCGTTGATGTAGTTATTAACCATAGGTGTACGAACCGGGGGAGTATTGAGAAAGGTCCCCCCTCCCCCTCCCGCCCAACACACACACTTTTCTGATAAATGAAAAGTGCCCTTCAATCACTATCAAGGGTGCAATAACTGGGTATGTGCACACTTTTTAATTTTATTTTGACAAAAGTGCCACTTTCAAAATTAAATGCCCCTTAAATACTGACTCAATGGTAGGGAACTGGCGACTTTTGTCAGTCCTATGTACGAGGAAATGTGTTCCCATTACAAAAGAGCCCCTCTCTAAAAACAAAGTACCTCTTTTACTTTACTGTATTATCTACAGACAGGGGACGGACATTTGCATTGGAAAATGGCCTCTTACAGTTCGGTTCGTACCCCCCAACAAGAGAACAGTTTTGTTCTTCCGATTGGGGAATCCTTTACAAAAGTATCCCACAATGCATCTATCCAAATTCTCAGTTTGTATGCGAATAACATAAGAGTCAGACACATTTCAAGCGCGGGAAAGCCAACCACTGTGAAGGGTTCAAAAATTGTTTTAAGATTTGAAATAATGGTATATGAATGATCTTTTCACTGTGCGCTTTTCAAATTCACCATGCGGTTTTCGAGAAATTTGAAAATAAAAGTGGTGAATTCTTATTACCGTATGTGTTACAGCAAGGCAGACGCGCTTTAACAAGGTTTTCTGAAATTATGAGAAATAACTTCGGGATTTGTAAAAACTATTTAGCAATTACTGCGTGATAGTAACGAAGTTGTTTTACTTTCGCGAAATCTAATATGAACAAAGCAAACTTTGTTACAAACCTTTAATGAAAGGACTTATAAGCATCTATGACTGAAACTTCACAATAAAAATGGCGGCTTCCATAAACACTGTAAGTTCAGTGCGCATGCTTTGAATATTCCGATCGGGAACTTATTGAGTTCCCCGATCGGCGGTACCAACCGAACTGTCTAAGAAGTCGTGCTTTTTCGAAAGCTTCCACACCCCTATCTTTAACACATTTCCCGTTAGAATGTTAGGAAATAAGTGCATTATCAAGGTTGAAATATGCTTAGTTTGATATCCCAATCTACTTTTGTGTAGAAAATTAAGTAACAATATTTTACGTGAATTTGCTGGAGAAATTTAACCGATAACATCGTAAATATTTATCTCATTGTTGCTGTTTTTATTTGTTTTTAATGTTTTCTCAAATGTTACTTCAACAAGCTCATATACGCTATAGTCTGATAGTTCTTTGAATATATCGATATTATTCAATACGAAATCATTCAAATTCTGAGTTTCGTAAAATGTACGCAAGGCAATAGCGTACGTGTGATAAGTGGCGTAGCCAGAGGCTGGGTGAGGAAAGGGGCCATCTTCCCCAATATATTAATCCGTCGGTTGAGGTGTGTACATGTCGGTATATCTTGTTGGTTCACTTCCATTACCCCCGCCCCATTTAACTATAAAATTATGAATAATTGTAATTTATTCCAACACATGACACCTCTGCCACCAGTAAAACAGTCCCTCGATCTTGTTTTGGAGTTGCCCAATTAATTATTTTATTTTATTTAAGATTTCTCCAGCAATAAAAGATTTCTCCAGCAGTATCATTTTCTTTAAAGGAGACATCAACTAAGTCTGCAGCTTTTTTCTGCATTTAATATAATAGAGAAAATAATTACAAGTCATCTGAAGAAATTTCACATAGTACAAACAATCCAACATGCATTTTCTATAATTTATTAAAACATTCATTCTGTCAATATAAACTTACATGAGAGCGGCCATTTTGTACATACGCCGTCTAAAAATAATGTCATACACCCAGTACAGATTAGAATATTAATGTATTTCATAATCTCTTTCAAATATTCTAGGATATAATTTTTCCTTCGCATGGGTCGGTCTATAAATTTTTATATTTTAAAAATGTCTTGCAAGTTCAAATTTAGATAACTTGAGAATGGAATAAGATTTTATGATGGGGTTTCTGGTACTTTGCTTATTTTGTTTTTAGTTTTTATTTCATTTTGAATTTCGATCAAATATCAAGCTAGAATATTGGACTTCAGTCTGCTTTAATATTTCTCCAGCATTAATATTTTTGTAAAAAACTTGAAACTGTTTGTTTTTCCCAGTTACGCACATACCAATTTTAACCATGACCAGGGGGAAAGGGTTTTTGTCATAGCTTTGGGATATCAAAGTTGTGTATGTGGCTGACTTATATAAATACTTGGACATGTTGGAGAGATGCTGTCTACTAACTGTGGTGTAGCGGTTATCATACCTTTCTACATACCACGAGGCCCTGGGTTCAAGCCTGGGTTGGGTAGACACGCCAGCGCACCACAACTGGTTATCAAAGGCCGTGGACATTGACTTGGTTGTCGATGTTATGTCTGTCCGTACGTCGTACCTGTGTTCTCGTCCGGGTCGTATTAAGCGTTTCGTGATAGCATTGTTACTATCATAACCGAATACGCAGCCGACGATTGTGTAATTGTGTGTTCACTCGTCGTCGTCGACAGATGGTCGAGTCTTAAAACAATGCATAGACCCCCACTTCGGGGAAATCATGACGTAACCCTTGGGTGGGTTTATATGAAATGGATAAGGACACGCACTAGTATTCTTTCACATCTGGAATGCATGAAGAGCGATGGTAGAACTATGGGGAAAGGGGCCTTTTACCTCTTGCCTTTGAGCAGTTGAGATGGGACTTACCCTGCATGAGTGCGAATTTGGATGATGTAGACTTGATTTTGCATCATGTCAAATATATATTGACTTTATTAATTGACTTTACGCTACTAAGAAAATCACGAAAAACCTCAAAAACTATTTTAAGGGGCTTATTTGCCCCTTTTCACATTTGCTTGGGGCAGCAATATTTCGAATCATGATTAATACAATTGACTAATCGAGATGTAAGTATTTCGAGACTTAGGATCTATAAATTACGCAATTCTTTGAGATCTTGGTATAAAATTTCCCTGTATTTCCGCACTTTTGGTCCTAAATACCTTGATCTAAAATTCACAAATTTTCGTGGCTGCAAGTTAAAGAAGAAAAAGTTGACCAGTAATTTTTTGACAGAATAAGTACAATTGTAGACACCTTCCGGTGAAGTTGGGGGCACATTGTTGCCTCTATAAAGCTATACTGCTGTCGCACCGTACATACTTTCAAAATATTAAGTCGAAAAAGTAACCCTTAAACCATGTGCCCCCAGATTCAAACATCTTCTGTCAACCCTGACACTTTTTTCCTCGTTCAGATCCTCAGTAGAAATCTGAAATGAAGAAAGTGCACTCACTGGATTTTCTTCCCCCTAGCCCTGAGTTCCTTTCGACACACCCTGACAGTGACACCTGGGCATGGATTCAACTGGAAATCTTGTGTTATGTAATATTTTCCGATATTATTCCTTGCATTACATCTTTCAGTTCAGGAAACGCTAGAAATGTCTTTCTATCGGATAGAACCCGTACTCTTTCTGAAGAAACTGAGTTGGACTATTCGGTGGACAACCGTGACCTTTGACAGAAGGTTGGTAAACTTTACACATTGGACAATCTACACTGTGAGCTGGGACAATCACGGGCGCTAAGCGCGAGGGGCTACCGTAGACGAACACCGTGTGGGGCGTATAGAATTTATTATCAGGCCAAATAACGTGTGGCACGGGTGGTTGCAGCTTTTTAAGAACGTTTTCGGTTATCAAATATCTCATCTCGGATTTGCCCACACTAGTTTCTTCATTATTTCCTGGTAATTCGAATAGTTCTGAGTCTGTAGATTCATTATACCAAGCTTTACTATTGTCCTTGGACGTATCGGTACCACCCAGCATACTATGATCCATTGCGTCACCACCCAGATCTTTGCTAGCATTCTCCTTACGTGGACTCTGCGTAGGATCATGGGCTACCATGGTTTCCTGTACGAGAATACTCTCGCAACGAGGCTTGCACTCCATTGAGTCTTTTCTTTGTATATTTTGCGTTGAAAGTGGATCTTGAGATGTCGCCTTTTTTAAATTTCCTGATAAATCGAGAACTGATGGACAACATTTTAATCGTTTTTGGTTCTTTAAAACTCCTCCTGCTTTATGCCCAAAGTTTTCATCATAGTCAGACTTTCTAGGCGTCTTATCAACCTTGTCAGCTGCGTTTGGTCCAGTGTACGATTCCACCTTTTTCAGAACTACAGTTTCTCGCAGCATCCCTTTCCGTTCCGGTGGTGTTTCCATAGCAACTGGCAGCTTGCTGCTTTTATCATGTATAGAAAGTTGCATTATCAACTGAGTTTCCTTTTGGTCACCAGTCACTTTGCCCGCCGAACAATCCGATTTGAATACATGTAAACGAGGAAAGTGCAGATAACTCATTCCATTTTGTTCATAATCGGGTTTAGCCTGAGTTGCTGGATGCGGGAAGGAGTCACGCCTAACGGCCTCTAACTCCTCTGCAGCACTTTTCGTCATTTCGAACAAGTCATTTTGCACAGATCGAGATGGTTTACTTTTTGATGGATTCTTCTCAACTTTTCTGTTTACAGCTTTTGAATTTGGACGAGGCAACCACCCTAGCGGTCTTGTATTGCGTTGTATGTTCCGACAAACATGATTTAACGTCGTCGTTGGGCCGATGCCGCCGGGCTCCGTGAATGAGGTCGTCGCTAGTAGCGTTGCAGACATGTCGTGCAGTTAAGACTTTTCAATATAGAAGGCATATTTTTTCGCTGTTGCATTAATCGGTGAATAGTTCTGACCCCTGACCTACGGAGGAAAGAAAACAAGAGTGAGCGTCCGTCGCCTATAACATTTTGATAAACTACAGTACATGTAGTAAACAAAAACATTCTCCATACTGTCGGATTGTCAGACACTAATTACCATAAGAACCCACTTGTCTGCTTGTGTCAAAGAACTATTCTAAATCTACTTTTAATTAGAATTATATCAATAAACAGTGGTGTCGAGGCGAGGGCAGGGGGAGATACTACCCCCGTTCGGACAACTTTTTTGTCAATATTCGGGCAAAAACTGCATGATCCATAAAAGTAATTTATTCAGACAGCTAAATAAGACAGCAAATTGAAATTGCAGATAGTTTTCATAACAGATTTGATGTACTCCAAAATAGGAGTGAGAGGTTAATTCATCTTAATTTTTCAGAGAGAATGTGAAATTTGGGCAGAGAGTAAATTTACCTGAATCTTTTTGCGAAGGTATATGTGAACGAATTTGGGCAGAACTTGCCAGTTTGCAGACGGTTAATTTGGCCGAATCTTTTCTGAATGATTTTATGTGGTTGTATTTGGGGATAGGGCCTAAGTATGTTTGCGTGGATTTTATGAATATAATCATGTCAGGTAAAAGTCTCGGCAGAACTCAATTTGAGTATAGTACACCAGTTGTAGAGCACTGAAGACCCACCATGGATCGAACCAGCGACGCTAGATTGGGAAACGGAAGCTTTACCACGGACTGGTGAAGGTTTTCTAAAGTTTTTCCCGCTTCTTAGAAAATCGTCACCTTCCCGTATATGGGAATCTCTCAAAATTGTGTCCATTTACGGTCAAAGTTTGCATAAAAGTGCCTCCATTTTTCAACCAGGCCAATGATCAATATCTTTTATAGAGTGATGAAACAAGGTAATTTTATATTACAATTGAGCAAAATAGTAATACTACTAGAGTAATACTACTACTACTTAGTATTACTAATAAAAATAAAAATACTGAAAGGTTGAAGCAAAATTTGATAAAATGGAGGGACATTTTGGAGAAATTTCCCGAAAATAGACTTAAATTTGATAAAATTGAGAGAAATTTCCCGAAAATTAACGGAAATACCACGAAAATTGAAGGAGATTTCTCGGTTAGCAGCAACTTTGATGGTAGCTTAATATACCAGTTCAGTTTTCCATTTATAGCCAAGAAATACTGGGGTTTTTGACCCCTCCCGAGGGTGACTCTTTCTATACGCCCTGTCACTGAGCTAGCAAGGGCGTATAGGAAAAGTCGCTTTTCTTTGTCGACTTTTCTGTTAATCTTCCTGTTATTTCTTGCATGTTTCAGCCAATCCTCATGTGACATATGGTAACAGTTTGAAGTTGACCAGCGAGCTCTCACGGATTGATATTCGGCTTTTTAGCTTTTCGTAAACAGTTGTTATAATGAGCTGAGGAGTGGAAGGGTTTGTCTGAGTGGGTGGTTAGCTCCAATTCTGTTTACAATTTCAAAGTTAATATTGATAAGTTCTTTACTAACTGCAAATTCTGGGCATCTTTGATTTTCATTTCTACATTTTCATTTTTGTGGTGTTGGTAGTGTTAGTTTGTGATTTTTATAGGGTGACAAACCCTTCTTCGCCCGTCTTCTTGCTATGTTATGCTATGTGATGTTAGCCCATCTACAGATACTTATCAGCTGTATAAGCCTATTTTCTTTTTTACTCGTAAACGTATACAGACAGACATTAACAGAAAAGTCGATAAAGACGTGAAAGAGCCATGTGAGTTATTGTTAAAACCCATAATATGGGGTTGCGCTCTTAGTAACGAAGAACTCAAAGAATCGAAGCCACCCCCACCCACCCACAAAAAACCTTGAAATTTTAAAAGGGAAAATCGGAAAAACTTTTTTAGAATATTCGGAAATTTTTAGGAAATATTCACAAATTTCTGTAATATTCAGAAATGTCGCATATGTTGAAAACAAACTTCAGAAATTTTGAGGAAATTGTCGGAAATTTTGAGGAAATTGTCGCATATTCGAGAAAAACTTAAAACCTTAATCGGGAATTTGGATAAATAAGTCGAAAATTTGCTAACTTTAAACTGCTAAATAGGCCTAACTTAAAGATTCGGTTTTGGAAATTTTGTGATCCTTTTTGCCAAGACTAGCTGGTATACAACTGAACTTTAAATGATCGATCGCTTTCATCAGGATTACCAAAACAATAAAACGAAGGAAATGACACACCCCTGATCATACACACTGAATATTCTGTTGCGCAAATTTTCCGACTTTTTGGAAATTTCCGGCCAGGCAGAAGGGGGAGTTACCCGCTGCCCCACCCCCTTTGTCTACGCCACTAATACATTGCATGCAGATATATTATATCTTTGATTGTGCAGTTGTATGTGTTTATTTAATGATAAATGCCACTGTCACACCCATCCTGATTTTTATCATTCTAAATCAATTAAGACCAAGGTCACCTCTTGGACTGTTGGACGTAAAACGAAATACCATTACGGAATATGTTCCCATCATTTATATTATAGAAGACTATTCTAATAGTGACAAACTGGTGAAAACACCACGTTGGTATCTTTATCCCGTCTAGAAGTTACGGTATCACCCTTCAAAGTTTTCACCAGTATGTTGAAAAGTGACCAGTGCAGTATACAGTGTGAGCTGGTGACGTCATACTTGCAAATCCAAGACAATTATGTTATTCTATAAAAATGATTTTTTCTTCTCTTATTCAGAGAAAAAGGTATAGGAACAGTTTAAACATCTTCTTGTAAAGTGCATGTTATATCCCATCTCAGTAACTAAACAAAAAAAAATCGAATATTTTAGACAGAAGTAATTAATTAAGGGAATATATCAAATTGCCTTGGAGCTACATTATCATGACATAGCAATGTTGAATTAGACTACATGCACCAGTCACTTTTCAATATGCACACTGTGGTACTCTTTAAAATACAATAACCCATAAAAGGACTAAGATACCAATATTCTAAAATGTCATCTTTTATGTAAATCCATAAATTAAACCAATAACCCAGATAATTATCTGAGTAGATTTTAACAATATAATTTAAAATTGTTTTTGTCTTTACCAATTACATTTGGTACTACTGCACGTGTTGATTGATGTGCCACTTTGAGTGTCCAATAGTTCTGTATTGTGTAAACACATGTAAATCGTGTACTGGTGTATAGATAAGTCGGGCAAATGCACATTTTCGTACGGCAAGTTCGCCTCAGACCCCAGCGTTCGAAGTCAAGTTACGACCCTGCAGGTAAAGATCATGTAGCCATGTATGTTACTGAAACAGTCGCTTGCACTATTAGAGGAGATATTACGCTTACCATTACTTGTATCCCCGATCCGAGTTAAAGTGTGACGACCGTTTTACTCTCAAGTTGTAACATTTTCTAGATGAATAAATAGATATGCTTGTTCAGGATAATGGTTCCGTTCGTCTTGACAAAGAAGAAGCGTAAACTTTACAATTATTAATCCAAAATTTATAATATTTCTTATCTTGTTTTGTCGCCTTAGTCAGTTAGTCGCTTGTTTGTACATACAACTTCATGTAGAGAACAAAACACACATGCCCCCTTTGATTCTTGTGAATATGAAAGAGCAAGATCAATGTTTTAGCTGTTTTGGACAATCATAATCGATGGAATTACAAGCGAGGTATTTATCTTCTGCAATTGTGCAAAGAAGTTAGGAGATTTAGAGTATAATGGCCCCTGCATTCGGGCCATAGTAACCATTGATCATGTGCGTGGATTGAAGAAGGAAACAAATTTTATTTTTTAATCCGCAGCACAGTTATAAGCTAAAAGGAATGAATGCAAATAACCCTCTGATAGGATTAAACATATCCTGCTGTCCAAAACTGAAAAAGGACATTATTTTTTTGTCAATTTGGTCTTAGCAAGACTAAAAGTTCTCGTTCCAAGTTTAGGTCAAGTACAATGATCAATTTTGGTATACTGCATACCAAAAACGCGTGAGATTCTGTTGTGAATAAATTAAGGAGGCCAACGTAAACCAACTTGAAGTTCGTCCAAACAAATTTGTCTGGGTGCTAGGTACCACAATAACGTGGTTCTTTTTGCGTTAGAGTCGACTATACGGCTTTATATTGACACCTTGCGTCTTTTCACCACACACTTCTTATACTATTCGCACAAACGCACGAGTGCGACGATGATAAGCACATTCGTGCACCATTGTTACCACAAGACGAAACAAGTGACGATAACAAGCACATTCTGACACCACTGCTGCCACATGACGAAGCGAGTGACGATAACAATTAAACACATTCGGCTAT
>JAIGNY010000832.1:2585000-2627500 GCA_020152595.1 Chiridota heheva
CCTCTTAGGGACAATTCCCAAGCCATAAACATATATGGTTCCCCTGTCTGTAGATATAAATAGTGAGCCCAAAACAGCAATGTAAAAGGGGCACTTCATTTTTAGAAAGGGCACTTTTTCAATGGGGGACACATTCCTCGTACGTGGGATTGACAAAAATTTGTAGATAGAATTGATGATCGACACACAAGAAAGGCATATTGTCCATGACGTTTCAGGGGCACTTTTAAAAGGAAAAGTTTGTCATCTTTATTGAAATGTCAAAAAAAAAAAGCCCCGTTAATTGGGCCAGTAATTACGGGGCACGTACTTCGTTTTACAAGGGGCACTATTATAATGTCAACAAAAAAGCGTATGCACATTCCACTAGTTCTTGAACCTTTGACAGTAATTAAGTGGCACTTTCTATCTTCAAAAGTGGCACTTTTGCCATTTTTCGGAAAAGTAGGGGAAATGTGCCCCCTGTTCGGTTCCTACACCTATGTATGAAGTCACGACCGTAATTCTCGGGGGACATGTCCCCCACTTTTCCGTATAATTTAAAAAAATCAGTACATTTTGGGGGAAATTTGCCTCTTTCCCTCCACTTTTTAGATATGAGGCCATGTAATCCCACCCCCTTCCCCTCCCCTCCCCACACACACACTTTCGAGATGAGAATTACGGCCCTGGATGAAGACTTGTATATTATCTGGCATCATTGCAAGATATTACAGGATACATACATAATCCAAGAACAGTATGTATTTTTCATAACAATTTGTTTTCTTCAAAATTTAACAAAAAAAAGATTTATGAATATCCGGCTTTTCTTTGGTACCCTGTCAAAAATAGCGTAAATTATGTATGGTGCGCCTGGGGTGTCAAAGGTCAAGGAATCGTGATGCATCAAATTGTAATATGACCATAATAGCGACGAATTGAATTGTCAAATGAAAGTTTCTCGAAATCTGATTGGTTAAAACAGCGCATTATAATTAACGCTAAATGTGCACTTTATTTCGTCATTTACATATGAAAATTTATTTTGAGATGTATAACCGTTGGTATCAATAGGTGCATCATGCCGACAGGTTGTCAACAACCATTTTCCATATTTTATTATCTTCTTGCCACTTTTCCCCCACTTGTTTTAATTATATATTGTATCTTAGCATGATTTTGTGGCTTTTATGAATCTTCCTTAGCGAGAGGTTGAATATCAGGCATGCTATTTCCCTATAATTCGCCATTATTTATGTAAGAGCCGTTTTCGGGGGTAGCTTATTGTATAAAGGAACATCGTAAATCATGACACGGCTTCACGGGCAAAGGGCTTTTCATGACTCTGTCAAAATTGTCTGACGTTAAACTCTTCATTAAAAAATATTTTCCCACCTATCTCAGCATGGGCCATGCTGAAAACAATGCCACCAGTCAGGACCATTAAAAGGACTCACTTGGAATTAAAAAAGTTCCACATCCAAGTAATTCACAGATTACTGAAAATTCATTGATCGTGAAGAGGGCACATCCGAAAAGTTATCAGACCCATTGTTACATTGTTCTTAATTATCTGCGTATTCGATGATTGACACGGATTTGTATGTGGGTGTAGACGATTACCTCCTTCTTATTCTTTACTTGTTGCTTAAGTGAGATAAACATATTAATTCTTGACGTTTTAATGACGTTTGCTATCTGAGCCGGAGATGCAAACTGATCATATGTGCTTCGACTTATTACGTGCATGCTGCATGCGAACATTGAACTATTACAGTAGTTCAGTAGTTAGGTGAATGTTAAGTTTGGAATTATGAAATATTTACGAGCGATTTAACTGTCTTATTTTTGGAATGTGTTTATTTGGAGAGTTCTTGAAACAACAGACAGAGCTTCTCGTGTGAGGTATTCCTGCCAGGGTGCAATGTAGAGGAGTAACATCCAATCGTAAATCAAATTAAAAGCGTCATTTTACTCCGTGAAATCATGTAGTCATAATAGTATATGTAACTAACATTTAAAAGAAATAGTTCAAAACATTTCTTCACGTGAACCTGCGGAAAAAGTACACGATCACCTGAAAAACGCCACTTATTTGTTGAAGCATGGACAGATGGATGTAGAAGAGATGGTTGAAGCACATAAAATAAACCCATGGAAGTAGAAGAGACCGATGGCTGGATGGATTTCCAACATACAGATGTAGAAACTGAACTTTGCGATTTTAAGTTGCCTCCGATTTATATCTCACAGAAGAAACTGCTTCATTTTCCAAAAAGGAAAAGTACTCTGTCAATTTCACGAAGTATTTTGCCAATCACAAAAATTTCATCCGCGAAATCGATCAGAGAAAACTCAAAACCTTTGAACGCGAGGCGTTCATACTCTTCCATAAATTATGTATCTTTTGATTATTCATCTTTATCGTTAAAAGCAGAGAAGGTTGGAAAATTAAGCACACGTGATTATCTATCTTCTGAAAATAACTCTGCGTTATCTAGTTATCTGGATTAATCAAAAAATCATCGATCATTTATTTGACTCTGGAATCAGCAACGTCTGGAGCAAAAGCGAATTCAATTTCTACAGCGTCTAGCATTTTTCTATGTGAACAAGTACAGGATTTGACAGCAGAACCAATAATTAATTCGGATACCCGTAATGATCATAATTACTTTGTTTCAGTTCACGATCTGTCTCAATTAATTGATCGATCACCAAATGAACCAACCCAATTGATTGATAATTCGACTTCACGATCAGCCGAATGTTCTTCTAGATTAGTTAAAGGATCACAATTATTGTTTGATTCAATTTCATCATCAAATATCGATCCATATTCACTTGGAATGATCACCAACAAAGTCAAGACACATGGTGTAGATAAAATGCTTTTGCACAGCGACCAAAAATCCACTTCAGATAACAAACGCTCGTTTTCGGCCAAATTATTTCGCAACAATGAGCCACAAAATTGTGAACCGTCAGTTTTTGTACTAAATGGTGTTTCAGTGCGATGTTTAAAAAGAACGCGTTCAAATCGTGCGCAGAAAAAAGATTTTTCAAATCGAGATCGATTAGTTAAAAACAAAATATCTATCAATGTACTTATGAATGATCAAAACTCATGCGGAGATTGCGGTGAAAGTAGCGATAGTGTGGAGTCGAACGAAGGCACGTCTTCTACAGGATCTGACGATCTAAATTCATGTTTGAAATCACAAAAGATCTTTCAGAGTAAGCGTGTAGAATCTCTTGGTTCTACTCGGATGAACTCTGGAACGAGATCAGTTGCATCAGTGAGTAAGGTAACATTGCCGCAGCTCAAGCACGGCGTTTTCGCCAGTTCGAATCGGGAAGGTTTTACATCCGGGTCAGATTCAGATGGTGACCCGGGCCAAACCGACATCTTTTCTATTCAGGTGAAACCTATTAAATCGAAAACAGACCCAACACTAAGTATAACCAATATGGACTGGAATCCCACCCCCGATAACTCCCGAGTGCATTGTAGTGAGATGTTTCCGCCTGCATTTCATTTTTCGTCTGCAAAATCGTCAGTGGATAAAGATAGTAAAACCAGCAAATCGGAGACAAACGAAAGTAAGGGTTTGGTTAAGAATTTATGCAGCACCCCCTTACTTTCATCTCATCTATTCCCGTCAGAGGATTTGGTCATTGATACAGAATCCCGATGCATTTACGGACCAAACACCCGATACGAAATTTGTACTCCTTTGTCAAGTCGGTCAAATCACAACAAACGATTCGGGAAATTTTTGTCTTTAAACAAACCCTTTGACTTAGACATTGATCACCAGCATTCATTGCCATTGGGTGGATTCCCGTCCCCTTCGTTATTTTGGTGCCCTAAAATCCACCCCGTTCTACAAATGGAGGCGGCTCCTTTCAGCCGACGCCCCAACGTACATGAAAAGAAGATTATTCCGCGAAGTAAAGAAGTACGTAAGATTATTGAAATCAAGCCGCGAAGACTGTCTCTTCACATTGATTTGGCTTCTTTCATAAATTCCTCAAATGCATGATAGGGACGATACAGCCCCAAATTCAGCCGGAAAACTAAATGCGATTTTTCTGTATTATTGTGCAGGCATCAGCGTCAGAAAATGGGCGAGAATTGGTGCGGGCGGGGCGGTGGTGGGGGTTTCACTTTGCCGTAATTACCCCAAGCATTTCGATTGAATTAAATGCTTTATAGACAAAAAGATTTGTGTTCCCCCGGGAAAGGGGATCACAAGTCACAAAATCATTCTAAGACATAAAAAATATCCGTGCAAAATGAAAAAAAAAAATGCCCCCCGTAAACCCGCCTAGGGATGTGAGAAAACGCATCTTTCATTCTTTTAAACATAAATTCTTCAAATACTTTTGTTGATGAGTTTTTATTCATCTTTATTTTTGTTATTTCATTTCAATTAATGAATCTAGTTTCAGTCTGATCATATGTTATATTTTGCATACGCTTTAGGCCATGTTTTTCATGATTTTCTTACTTGCATAATCAAATAATGTAGTGCTAACTGCGACTGATTATTTACATGACTCCAACTCAAAGAAGATTTTGACTATACAATGTAATACAGGCCAAGACCTACAGACATATAGGCCTACAGAACAAACCTTTGATTTCATTGCGTGTTATTCATATAATACCTAATTAATTACAGATTAATACAGATTATTTACGTATTGCTTACAGATTAATATTAATTGACGAGCGACATAATGTAAGACAATTGCTAGACTAATTGTTTTAATGTTTTGTTTCTTCAAAATCATTAAACATATCACAATCTTTTTAGCTAAAAAAGATATACCACAGAAATGTAATATATTTCTTCTTTTTACAAATTAATTTGTGAGAGATGTATTTCAATTTTTATTTCATTTTTGGAAATAATTTGGAAATTTTCGATCATTTTTGGACACTTTTCTTCCATTTTGGGGAAAATTCGTTCATTTTTGGACACGTTACTTGAAATATCGTTCATTTTCAGGCAATTTTTCTCGAGTTTTGGGAAATTTCATGAATATACGGGCAATTTTCAGCGATTCAGGAATTTTTTAATCAAATTTTTTCAGATTTTTTTTCCATTTTCGAGAATTTTTTTCATTTTGGGGCAAATTTCTTCGAATTTCAGGAAATGTTGCAAACTTTTACCAAAATGGTAATTTGATGTTAATCCTTTTCCAATTTTACATCCCAACCATGCAACCGGGAAGGTCACGGTGAAATCCTCGTTGGACCGAGGGAGGGGGAAGGGGGAAGTTTAAACATGTATAGGCTAAATAAGCCGGGTTTAGATTCACGTGATGTAGTGTGACATAACAAGGGGTTTAAAGCTGATGCGCTGCCACTGGACTCACTGGTATTACATTTGTACTTGTGTCAGTTTTTGAAAAACGGAGGGGGGGGGCACGTTTACCCTGACCCTCTAGGAAGGGTAGTTTAATATACCACCTGAAGAAAGTTTGAAGAAAATTAATTTAGATAGTGAAAAGAAAAAAAACCTTCTTTAAAATACACAAAGACTTTGAGGAATCTGAGGCTGTGACGTCACAACTAGTCTGATTTTAGTCGTTTCTACAGAAATGATACCAAACCTAAATTTAAATATCCCCTTAACCTGTGAACGGAATAAGATTTTTGAATGCTTTCTTCACTTATTTGTTTCACTTATTTGTCCTCTTTCATATAACTGTATAAGATGAACATGCTTGAAGATCCTTTAATGGTATTTTAGATGATGTTGTACTTGGTTGTACGACGGAGGCTTTGTCGGAATAATTGGTGTGTTCCGATATGTTATCTGTAATTGAAATATTATACCACGTAGCCTCAATCATTCCAAAAGTTTGGATTTGATTTAATAAATCATTTTCAAAATCTTATAAGTTCGGTAATGGAACCGGATGATATTATTGATGAAACTTCCATAATGTGACCTGAAAAAGGGTGTGTGGGGGACATCTGCCTGTTAAACCTCTTTATTGAGGATGGCGGTGTCCCTACCCATCGCGACTCATCCAGTCATCGTAATTTATGAGTCGTACTTTAAATAGGATAAGGCTTCGGGGCGGGATTTGGGGGGAACCGTGAGGTTTATTTCCCTCTCCCACCACGGCCCTGGGTGTCGAGCTTCTCCTGCCCCGTCCGCCCCAACTTTTAAAATGAGACCTCCTACTCCCTCTCCACTTACTGTAGGCAAGGGGCAAGTGCCCCCTTGTCCCCATGGTTCCGACACCGCTGGTCACATCTGGGGCGGCAAGAACTCCCGAACTTCCAAAATTTCCCGGTTACACGCAGACCAATTGCACTGTTGTATTAATCAAGCTTTGTTCGAGAAATATTCATGGAGATAACAGTCTGACAGTGTAACCTCTGGGATTCATAAGCTGCAGAATTTTCCTTCATGAATAACCGGGAAGGTAAAATCCTCTCAGATATGAAGTTTTCCTTCCCGTCCAATGGCGTGGTGGGTTATGTTTCACTGGGGGAATTTTGGCGCCCAAAAAAAAAAAAAAAAACTGCTCATATAACAGTATAAGTAAAAGTATAAGTTGGGCACATATATCCTTTAAATTGGCATCCACCGTTTATATGGCACCGTTTAGGGAATTGCTTAAAAAGCAGTCTTTCAAATCTGGGGGCGAAGCCCTGCTAGGGTCCAGGGGGCGTAGCACCCGGACAGCCCAAGCGTTTAAACTCCCGGAAGCTCTGCATTTCTTGCGATTTTGAGAGCGGAAAACTGCTCAATATTGTGTCAACTTCAAGGTTGAGGACCGAGCGTTTAAACTCCCGGAGGCCCTGCGCTTCACGTGATTTTGATTGCAGAATATTGTGTAATATTGTGTCAAATCCAGGGTCTAAGCCTTTATAAATATTTCCTAATTTTCACGGAAGCAGAAAATTGCTTAAAATTGTGATAAACATTGGAACGAGGCCCCTGGAATATTGGTCAGTCCAAAAATTGAAGCCCTGTTAGCTGGTTAGGGGTCCAAGGAGCGAAACTCCCGGATTTTGATAACAAAACATTGCTTAAACTCATGTCAAATCCAGGGTTGAGAGCACTGCGCTTTTGGTGATTTTGGTGACAAAAATTGCTTAAAATTGTGTCAAATATAGGGGCGAAGCTCTGTGAAGGGACCCAATGGGCGAAGCCCATGGAAGCTCTATGTTTCTCGTGATTTTTAAAGCAGAAAATTCCTTAATTTTGTGTCAAATCTAAGGGCGAAGCCTCTGGAAGCCCTGCGCTTCGCGTGATCTTGTTAGTAGAAAAGTGCTTAATATTGTGTAAAATCCTGCAGGGTCCTGGTATGCGCCCAGAGGTCAAAGCCCCGTAAGCTTATATATAAAATAAGTCAAATCTAGGGGGCGGATCCCAGGGGCGATTCCCCGGGGTGAAGCCCAGAGGGCAAAGCCCCCGTGAGCCCTAAGCGTTTCTCATGATTTTGATAGCAGAAAAATTGTTTTAAATTGTCAGTGTCAAATGCCCTGCATCTCTCGAGATTTGGAAAGCAGAAATTTGCTTAATATTGCGTAAAATCCTGCAGGGTCGAAGTCCTGGTATGCATAAAGAGAGCTAAGGTAAAAATGTGGAATCCCATTGATTACAAAAAGTCTTTTTAGTTGGGGTCCATGTAGGATGATCTTCATATTTTTGATACAAGAATAAACCTTTGAGAGACAACATTTGTTTTGTAAAGAATACAAATTAGAGAACTTGCCATGAAAAGTATATTAAAACATATTCTCAGGACAATTTTTGCGCCCCTGTGAGCATTCGGCTCCCTCTCAGAAAGCTTCACTGCAGGGGATGTTTCCCCTCCCCCTGCCACCACGCCATTGCTCCCGTCCCTAGCTTTTTACGCCTCTGGTACTAGTATAAAGAGTTATGGCCCTTTTCGCTATTAGGTTTCTGATATCAAGTCAACATTCCCATAGTAACGAGGTCGCTCGGCCTAAAAGCAGTAAACTGTTAATCAAACACTTTGCAATCTTGGCAGGTGGCAGGTACTTCAATTTTTATACACTCGTGAAGTCAACAAGTATTTGAACAAACTCTAGGTCGATAGACAATGTACCATACCCGGGGCGCAGAATTGTGACAGGGCCGGGTCACAACTTTTAATCGAATTAAATGCCGGGAGTCATTGCCAAAACATTTCCACGGCAAAAGGAGCCGGGACACTGATGTTTCAAGTAGTCTTGGATCTCCACTTCTCTTTGTTTTTCTCCGTATAGATTTTCACGACAGGCGACGGCTAGACAATAAGAGGGGTTGTCTCCCCTTGCTCGTGCTGTTCCCACTTCATGGGTTAAACGAGGGATCGGAAAGGTCATGCGACCCCCAAAGTAAAGCAAAATTTAAAAAGTCCAGATTATGAGGCGATAAGTCCAGTGGCTGCGCCGTATTTTTACTGGGGAAGGGGAGGGAGAAGAGGGAGGGGAGGGATGAGAGGGGAGGGAGGAGGGAGGGGATGGAGGGGAGAGGGATGGGAGAGGGAGGGGATAGGGAGGGGAGAGGGCGGGGAGAGGGAGTGAAGACGGAGAGGAGAGGGCGGGGATAGGGAGAGGAGAGGGAGGGGAGAGGGAGGGGATAGGGAGGGGGATGGGGAATCACAACGGAATTGTTGCTTAGCTTCCCTTGTATCGTCCGATACTTCAGTACTTCAGAGAATTAGGAAAATGATAGCCAATAACTTTCCTCTAAAAGTATGTTATCGTGTAATTTCACCAAGAATATGCTAAACGACTGCGATACTTAACAAGAACTTCAAAATAATAAGGCTACCTACAGTTTAGAAGAATTTATCCGCAGAACAACATATTGTTGCTATACCAGTCAGAAATGCAAAAAGAAAGTCCTTACAAAATGCTTAACCGCAAAGCTTTCAGGGCTTCGTGCCCTGGACAACCCCACCAGGGCTTTACCCTGAACCATAAATACCGGGCCCTTGAGCGGGCCCCTGGACCCCAGGCCGCTTGGGTTCACGATTCGCGTGGACATGTTTGGGCCAATAATTTCATCCTTCCGTCACCTCTAATAAGGTGTGATGGATATGAACCAAAGTTTTCTCATTTTCTAATCATTGCCATTCGTATTCCGTCATGATCACGTTTTGATCATTGCAAGTTAAAAGGCCGTTGCACACAACAAAAATGTTGATCAATTGTTTACAGAGAGTACTACTACTACTAGACTACGGAGGCTATAGAAGTAAAATTCTCTTCAAGTCGTAGATAAATTTGCTTTATTGGGGCGCGATTTTCTGTCGTGTCGCGAATTTTATTTAAATGAATGTTAAAACGCTCCTTGAATTAAATTTCATTTATCGTCCGAAACTTCATTCGATGACGTCACTTTTACGGGAGGCAAAATTACAATACTGTTTCTTCTTCTTTATTCTATTCTCTCTTGTGTAAAAAGACACATTCGCTAGACCCATGCAGTAGACCTACCCTTTGAATACGAGTTTGACCAACATGAGTCACATGTACGTAATAACATTTGTATCTTTAACAGGTGTAACAAATGTTGTACAGAAAGTTACACCCCGAGCAAGAGTAATACTTTTGAATGCGAAAAACGTACTAAGGGATCTTCCCTATTTAATTAGAGGGCTAGTGTTAGCTCAGCATTGATGATCAAAAGATGTGTTTGAGTTTCCTTCTATTTTTGTAATTCAATGCTGGACCTACAAGTGTGAAAGAAACAAACATTTATGTTGCTGAAGCAGGCTACTCATGAATGTAGCATTTTCACATGATACATATTCGTCTGACTGCAAAAGTGCCTCGAACCTACGAATTTTTCCATTTTTTGAGCGTTTGGTCACATCGTATACACCATTGTGATATATGACAAGCGCAAATGAATTTTCAACGCCGAGGATCATATTAGAAAGTCTTTCAGGATTAAGGAACATTCTACAAAAGGAATAATTTCTTCATCAGTCTTCATATCTCCATGGATCTGACAGGCTATACATGGCTTAATTCATGGACTCTGTGTGTATTATGAATATAATGTCATATACAGAAAGACAACTGTTACCTTCAATCGGATAAATCGAAATTATCTCATCAGTTCAAAGAAATGCGGACAAACATTTTCCAGATATATACAGAAAGCGTTTTGGAATAAATTAGATTATTCAAAAATACTGAAATATCATAAATGAAGCCTGAAGTAATCGAACTTTAATGAATCCACAATTTAAGACATTTATAGAGGAAGGCATGCTTTGCCATTCTTAGGTGCAATTATTTCCACTGAATGTGCTGTTTCCACGACAACTTTAACGTTTTCAGTTCGCTTTTGAAGAAAAATAAATCTTCATTTAGGGATTATTGTTTTAATTTCTAGTTGAGTTTATTATATATTTGAGCAACGAATTTTGTTTGAAAGTGTACAGAACCATAAATCACACGACACTAAATGTTGCCATCAACCTACATAATATACACGTTTTCTTGAGGTCTTTCTAAAACGTAGGCTTATCCAGACCCCTTTTCACTCGAGCTTCATCAGTTGATGGGTGTTTCTAAAAATAGTCCAAAATACGACGCCTTAAAACGGTTTTACGAAAGTCTTCATCTGACCGTTGGTTATTAATACTTGAAATGAGTCATGTATCTCTGTTGGACAAGCTTGTATTCTATTTAAATGGCTGTTTATATTCAGCCGGTTGACGGTACAGTAATTTATTGGACCAGCTACATGCCGAGCAGTTATTTTCTTTTAAAATCTTTTTCGTCACTGTCAATTTCTATGTGTTGTTTAGTTTGATGGAATGGCAACATATGGCTGTGTTTGTCAAAAACAAAGTGCGCACGAGAATCCACAGCCAATCAGCTAGCATGGCTAGTCCTAAACTAGCCAATAGAAGACGGTCGAAATCTTCTGATCTAACGAAACTTCCTGACATGCCCAAAATTAGAATTGAAACTTGTGGCCTAACGGTAGACCTGGGTAATCGTGGTCGAGACTGGAAAGAGCGAGTCAGAAGTAGCCCATCGTCTTGTGAGGCGACCATTACAGCCCCAAAACGACATTCACTTGATTTGGGACCTATTGTTAGCAAAACCACAGGAAAAATTAATGACATGCAAAGTTCAAATTCAACGCCGTCAGAACATACAGATTATGTGGGATCGATGAAAATTGGTCAATTTCCAAGTCCTTCTTTCATCAACATGGAAGACTTCTACAAGGATATGTTAAGTTCGTTGGATCCAGATCGTTCTAGATCTAAATCTTCCAAAATAAACCGGGAAATAAGTACTCATTCGAAATCACGCCATGGTACGCCCCATTACCACAAAGACTGTAAAGTTAAGATTCCTAGACTGCGTTTGATGTCATCAAATTCTTCTTCAGATGACATTTTTAAACCAGAGACAACTCGTGAAATAGTAATAATAAGTCAGTTAGCTTCTAAGCGACGCGCCGAGATGGAAGAATCTCGGAAACTCTCACTTTCTGAACCATTTCGGGGATATTTGTCTCGGGAAAATTCGGCAAACATTTCATTTACGCAGCTTCAAAGAATGGCAGAGATTGTGGGCAATCCTAATACGATTAAAGATGAAGATGATTTATCGATATTGTCTGATGGCACAGCTCGTAATAAAAACAGAATTCCGTCCGTTTCTGATTTCTTCCGAAAAAGACAATCCGGCAAACAGCCGAAAGTGGTCATGGATGAGTTTTCTCTTTTACATAAATCTTCTCACCAGTTTGTAACGAGGCAACTCAGAAATCGTAGAAACAATGAAAGAAGCTCTTCAGAAGCAGATGACGATTTCAAATCGTGCGAACGAAGATCGAACGCGGAGCCGACATCACACGAACAGCAGGACGACTCCTCGACCTGCCCATTGTGTCTTCTGTTCGGGGCACCGAGTAAAAAAGCAAAATGTCCCCCAAACTCGCCATCACCGGTATAAATATTATCGATCATTCTGTTTTCTATGAATATTTTATGGGTTATAATGAATGTTTGGATTTAGATGAAAATCATTGTTGATGAGAAAGTGTGAAATACAAGACGAAATGCAAGAACCAATCTAAGCTTTATTGTTTTAGCATAGAAATGTAGCGTAGGCATTGGTGTCGAGGTTAGGCGTGTTGTACGCCTTCCATCGTCATCCGGTTATCCAAATCTTACCTAATTTTACACTTTTATACGGAACTATTAACAGACTGCTGTATAGCTATTTTGAGAAATGATGAACTTCAGGTTAGGTTTTCATAGAATAAACAAATATCTATATAGACGCAATCCACTTAAGCCGAGGAGCTAGTAGAGAGGAGGTTGTGGGATAGCCTTTAAATTGGTAAAGTTGCTCGTTACCTTTAAATGATCAAATGCTGTACAAATTGATTTCCACTTGACAAACTATTATGTAATTATTAGTAGTACGATAAGTAAAACAATTAATTTTCAAAATTTGATATATTTTAACGCCAGGCAAAATGTTCTTTCTCCCTTTGACTGTTTGATGGCCGATGGAACTCGATAAACACAGAGTACATCACAAGACAACAACACCAAAAGGCAACAACAATGTTGCAGCTAGCCTTTCGGGTTGGGGGTTGGGCAACATCAAGGGGTAGCTTTCCTTTCGGGTTGGGCATCGGCGTAGGAACCGGGGGCATAGGGGCACGTGCCACCCAATGTTTGCAGTGGCCTACATGGTGCCCAACAACTAAGTCATTTTTTTTTTACCATTGAACTAGTGTTGTAGCATATCTTTGTGCCCCCAATGAAGAACATGTTCCTACACCAATGTTTGGGTTTGACCAACATCAAGGGGTAGCCAGCCTTTCGGGTTGGGATTCGGGCAACATCAGATGGGTAGCCAGCCTTTCTGGTTGGGGTCGGGCAACGTCAAGGGGTAGGCAGCCTTTCGGGTTGGAGTCTGGCAACATCCAGGGGGTAGCCATCCTTCGGGTTGGGAGTCGGGCAACATCAAGGGGGTAGCCATCCTTCGGGTTGAGAGTCGGGCACCATCAAGGGGTAGCCAGCCTTTTGGTATGGGAGTCGGGCAACATCAAGGGGTAGCCAGCCTTTCTGTTTAGGGAGAACGTGCCCCTAAACCTAATTGGCTACGTCTTTGCATCAGTGTGCTCTTTTTATTTACAGACCCTTGTTCTAAATAATTATAAGATCTAGGGTTTGATTCCTGCTTTCGACGGACTCTGACTCGGATTCGAACACCCGGGACTGACTAGGCTGAGACCAAATTTTGAAGAATTTCACAATAATAAATTTATGAGTAGCTCAAACTTTCCAGATTTTCCATGTGTGCGACTCATCATTTCTGGTTTAGTAAGAAGAAACACATCTTAAAAACTTCAGGTTCTCACAGTATGACTGCAAATTTTGTTGTTGGGTAAATTCAGATTGTCTTTCAATTTCTAGCGTGACCCAGAAAGGGTGCCATTGATTAAAAGAGGAAATTAACAAGGTAACCATGATCTTGCAGCATGAAAATTGGTGACAAATGTGAAATTGAGAGAAATCATCAAGTATAGGGTACATGCATCATCATCGTTTTGCAGGTGGACACCTTATCAATTATCAACATGACAAAAAGAATAAAAATTTTTTTTTTTTGTGGACAAATAGGGAAGAGTTTGTGGATAGTGGCAATGAGGTGGTAACGAGGAACAAGATAGAGCCTTTAAAAAAAAACCAAAAAAAAAACCTGGGGTCTGCCTTTTTTATTTGCGTGCTGATTAGGGTATCACCGAGCAAACAAGAACAAAGAGAAATATACTTCTCCATTGATTTACAGAGAATTTATAAAATTAAGATATTAAACAGTCTTCAGAAAATTAAGAAGCCTTTTCTATTTTTGTACCATGTCACAAATTTGCGTGATTAGGACTCCGACTCGTAATCAGATTGTGGTTCTTTGACTCAGATACTAGTCTAGACATGGGCACCAGAGAAGCGGGCACCAGGGACGCGGGAACTTGGGACGTGGGCACCAGGGACGTGGGCACCAAGGACGCGTACACCAGGGACGCGAGTACAAGGAACGCGGGCACCAGGGACGCGGACACCAGTGAGGCGGGAATTAGGGACATGGGAACCAAGGACGTGGGCACCAGGGACGTGGGCATCAGAGACTCTCTCCCTGGTCTCTCTTCTACTCTTACAACCTTTTAAAGGCGACATAAAGCTGTAAAGTCAAATATTCTGGCTTGATATATGATAGAGAATTAAAGAATAAACCAACTACCAAAAACCCCATCATAGAATCTTATTCCATTCTCAAGTTATCCAAGTTTTAAACTGTAACATGGAGGCTGCCAATTTGTCTAATTTTGTGTTGAAATCATGATCACATAATTTGTTCTACTAGCACACCTAATGTATTTTTCTTAAAAATATCTTTGTAATTTTTTTTTCCAAATTGCTTTGACATGAATTCATTAGAACCATGTAAAGGAAAAAAATATTTTTTAGAAGTTAGAAAATTTGAAATAGATCATAAAGTAAAATATAAATATTCTTATCTGTACTGGGTGTATGACGTCATTTTTTAGAGGGCGTATGAAGAATCTGGCTGCTCCCATATGTAACTTTGTATTCACATAATTAATGTTTTAATCAAGAAGAAAATAAAATCTTAATTGTTTTGTACAATGTGAATTTTTTTCAGATGACTTAATTTCTATCATATTAAATGAAGAAAAATCCAGACTATATTTCTTTGCTGATTTTATAAAATACATACACGGAATACCACAGTATAAGTAGCTTGTGGCTGGTTATTTAATGTGTACAATAGTTCTTTTCTAACATAATTGATGGTTATGAGTTCACCACGTATCATCAAAAGCATATACAAGGAACGGAGTGGGAAAGGTCCAGAGTAACTTCTCGGAAATTTTCTTTATTTCCGAGAAATTTTCTACAATTTTCATGACATTTTCGCGAATTTTTCTTTCATTTTCGGGTTAGTTGTTTCGATTTTCAAGTTATTTCATTTCTTCATTTAAAATTTTTTCCTGTTCAGCTTTTCGGGCAGTTCTTTGGATTTTTTATATTATTTTCTTTAATAATCGGGAAACTTGGCAAATTTTCGTAAAGTTTTCTTCAATTTTCGGGAAATTCTCTGTTGGGAAATGTTGACAAATTTTACAAAAAATCCAAATAAGTTGACCAAATTGTATTTAAATTATTTCGCAATTTTACCTCCAAACCGGGCCGCGGAAAGTGAATTCCTATGGAGGGGATGGGGGTTAAGATAGGGGTTGGGGTTGGGGTGGGGGTTGGGGTGCTTCCTATGTCTCTCCTCCATTTAAAAAAAAAAAATTAAAAGAAAGAAAATGCTGAAGAAACTACTTACAATCAGACAATACCCTATTCCGGTAAGGAGATATTAAGTTATAATGTTCTCTCATTTGAGTCAAATCGACTGAAATCAGACTTATGACATCACATCATCAAATTCCTAAAGTCTTTTTTATATCAAGTAGCTAACTTGACTATTATCCTCAAACGCTTTTTCGAACGAAATGACTTTGTGCACTATGAAAGATTGGTTTAAAATGCATTACTCCAGCTGTCTAGGTTTGATTAATTGTTATTGTGTTCATGATAATAAATTCAACACTGTAGCAATCACAAATTACACAGGGCTGTATTTCCATAACTTTCAGCTAGTTACTGAAAAGTATATTGTAAATATTGCAAACTCATTGCGTTTTAGATATTTTGTGTCTTGAATACTTGGTAGGGTAGCCGAACCCCAGTGGTATATTTTCTTTAGCTCCTCCCCACTCAGTGGATGACACTATTGGCTCTGTGACTACGATGGCGAACGACCCCATGACTACGATGGTGGTGCTTTCATCACAATTATGATCACAGTAAAGTTGGATGAACTTCTGTGCTAAAAGCTGCTCAAATGCACATGACGTGCATCTTAAGTCATTTCTGATTATTATAAGATAAAACTCGCAGAAAATGTAAACGTATCAAACACTGCTAGTGCATGTCATTTTTATTGTGTTTAGTTTCATACTAGAAAATATTAGTCATCGTCATAGCGAGAAGCATCTTGAGTACCATCCGTCGGTTCGGCTAGGGTACCATCCGTCAACTCAGCTAGAGTACCACCCATCATTTCAGCTTGAAGCTCAATTTCAACTGGGCTGTTAGGCGGACAAGAACGACGATGGCGCTCAATCGTTTCTAATCTTTCCCAATACCATTCACCAAGTTTTTCTGGAAGCCCAGGATCCAATGTTTTCGAAGAAGCAAGGTTACTTGAACCACTATTTGGTCTTGGTTGCAGGTTAATCTTTCTCGCGTGAGCTTCCTGAATCTTTAACATATTTTCTCGTTTCTGCTTATTCTTATAAATTTGTATTGGTATTCTATAACTCCTAATTTCACTTTGAAAACTAATATCCTTCCGCAGTGTTTGAGGTGAAAACCTAGCGGGAAGTTGCGGCATATGAGAGGCAGAGGTAAGATCTGGATTGTCTTTCTTGTGCGCGTGCGTGTAAGAAAAATGCACCAACTTGCCCCTGTATGGGGCTACCCCTTTCGTAACACTCACAGGTTGAGCAGTTTTCTCAAGATTCAAATATCGGTTCTTGCCTTCCATTTTTAATCCTTTCAAATGCAATGGTTCACCTGAAAGTTTATGTCGAGCGGATGAATCACGTGGTCTGTGATCGGTGATGTCATCTGCATACCGAATTTCAGCTTTTCGTGGATGATTAGATTGATCTGAACCTGAAAACGATGTGTCCTCAAAATCGTTGTCAGAATTGGGTTTTTGAATCAAATGTTGGTTCTCCAATCCCAGTGTTTTCCGATATGCTATTAGTCTTCGAATGTGCTTACTTAGATCAACGCCCTTCTTTTCACTTATTTCTAGGGATAACTTATCAAAAGCATGGTTAAGCGAACTCACTTCATTGGATTCCAAGGAACGATACTCAGAGCCTTCCAATGATTCCTTAAATTCCCTTAAAGTTCTTTCAAGTTTGCAAGCAACACAACGCGAGCATTCACCTGCTTCATTGTTATTATCCTCTCGTTTATAATCCTCATTCCTCTCTTCAAGACTTAAATTGTCACCATCTTCTTCGGTGTGTTGTTGCAGTCCATGTTCTGAGTTATCACCATCGTCTACTTGTAGAGCTAATAACTCGTCTTCAATTTCATCAAAGCTATGTGTTGTAAAACTGTCGCACGTGGATGAATCGGATAGCTTCCTCCGTTGAAGTCCTGCTGATTCATGAAGCTGTTCAAAGTACTGAGCTATGGCACCTTTTAGCTTTCCCCGGTTCCTCGTGGTTGAAGTGACTTCTTGCGTGACAATCTGTTCGTTGATGTTATATCTGGATACTTTACTTTCACCTTTATCAGAGTTCATAAGCATTGAATCCACAGCGGCATTACTTTTAGTTACTTCATTCTTTCCTTCTGCGCCAGTGTTGATTTCTTTGTTGTGTGCACTTTTGCGTGCTTCCGTGCTAACTACAATTAAATCCACGCACAAATCACCAGTTTCCGTCTTCGAACCGTTGTTATTTTTTGCGGATTTACTCAGCACATTTCCTTTAAATCGATCCTGAAGTCTCTTTCTTTGTTTAACCTGATTCCCAAATCGTGACGGCTTTAACAGCAGTTGAGCCTCTGTTCTGGCTTTGAACTTTTCGAAAGCAGTATAAGGTCTGTTTTTGTTGGCGTTGGATTCGAATGAATTAAGATATTCATTTATCTTTAGGTCATTGTCCGATTCGTATCTAAGAAACGGCGGTTCAGAGAGAGGTCTTTCGCAAATCTCAGTTTCACTGTCCATTGTGTCGTTGTTCAATGCCCGGCTCAATTCCACATTCCACAAAGTCTCGCTACGGACCCGTGAAGATCGCTTTTCAACGTTCATTGTTTAAATGTGAAAATGATCAAATGTGGACGAAAGGTGATCGTTGCGGTCAGTGCTCATTGTTTTGTTTTTAATCTCGTGTTTTGCTAACTCATCCATGAACGGTTGATGGCTGGAAGAACAGCTACAAAAAGAAAGGGAAAAACTAGGAATTAAAAAAAATGAAAGGTTCTGATAGGCATGTTTTAAGACAGAGCTCTGGACTTACATATGTGAATTTGCTCAAAAGACAGCAACTTTGTTTAGGATAAGAGCGGTTGGTACGACGGGACATAAAGGAAATGTATCAGTAAGTTTTACTGCTGCTAAGACAAGTATTAACTATAACTGTCAAATACGCGAAAGTCAGACAGCATATTATACTGTTATTAAAAAAAAAAAAAATAACCATGGATCCAATACAAAATTGTAAGGAATGTAAAGCGCACCACTGGAAGTTTGATAGAAAAATCTGATAAGAACTTTAATGTTGTTTAAATATCATGATTTAATTTCTTCTAGAGTCCTGCAGGAACGATATCAGTACGATATCATGGTGCTTAAAAATACAGGGCATAAACGCACTCGTGTTTCGTTCATCATTTTAAACCTTGTGTGGCATTTAAATTGCTTTCTTGTTTTCTTTTCTTTGAAAGTTTTATTTGTCCATCTTTATCAAGTGAAAAATCTGTTTACTCTCACACGTCTGCAATAGTTCTGCAGAGAGTTTCACGTAATATTTGCAAGTAACTTTAAAATTCTTTCACGTTTGGGCATATATCATCAGTAGCTGCTACGGTGTCAATTTATATTATTTAGATTGTTTTGAATTTTATATGATGTATTTTCTGTTCTATCTTATTGTTCAGCTTAAATACAATAACGTGCTGATATTTATCAAGTTAAATGACCAAACTGTTAGAATATTGCTCAAGGCCATTATTTGTTTGACTTTCAGACATTTTGAGCCGCATTTATGCTGCCTCGTGAATGAAACAACGGGGTTGGAAATGAAAAAAAGACTATCACGGTGACAGGGGCACATAGTACATCCGCCCACACACGGCACCACCGCCAGGCTATCAGATTTTTTGCAAGAAATGCTGCAGCATTTCAGGCATTTGATCTGTCTCTGTGTCATTTAGAGTCGAATCAACTTTTATTTCTTCCCTCTAGTTCAGGGGTGTAGGAAGCTTTCGAAAAATGGTGGTGGTGTGGGAGGGGAAGTGGGGAGGCTGCGGGTGGGGAAGGGGCACGACCTCTTAGAGCGAACTTCTCAAGTCATATACCTATGTCTCCCAATTTGTATTCAATTATTGAACCAAAAACAACAAAGTAAAAGGGGTCCCTTTTTACTGGCGGCGCCAGGCGCAACAAACCGTCGGACAATTGGTTCCAAAACTTTTGTGGATCGCGCGCTTGTAATACCAAAGTAAACTGTTTGAATTGTGTCCCTGTTTCAATATCCATAAACAGTACAATTGATTCTGCAATAATCTTTCAGTGGATGATGTACCCCACCCCCCCCCCTCCCCGCTCCCCACAGACAGTTTCTCTTCGCATTTGGACAAATTAAATTCGATCTTTCCGAGAAGTTGGGGTCTTGTCCGTCCAGTGCATATATATATATATATATATATATATATATATATATATATATATATATATATATATATATATATATATATATATATATATATATATATATATATATATATATATATATATATATATATATATATATATATATATATATATATATATATATATATATATATTTATATATATATATATATATATATATATATATATATATATATATATATATATATATATATATATATATATATATATATATATATATATATATATATATATATATATATATATATATATATATATATATATATATATATATATATATATATATATATATATATATATATTCTAATGTGTGCATATTCCACCAGTTGTTGTACCTTTGACAGTAATTAAGGGACACTGTTCAAAAAAGCACTTTTTGTCATTTTTCCCCGAAAATGCTCCCTGGTCCACCCGGTTCCTACACATATATGGTTAGTTGATTTCAAATTTGCAATTGATAGCTTTTTATAACTGCATGGAACGTGCAAATATTGATAGTGAGAAAAAGCATGCATCACGATTTGAACAAAACATCGATTATAGGATAATAACCTGGTAACTTCAGGAGGAGGAAGAGGGGAGGGGAGGGGGTTGTGAAACCCGCTCAAATTTTGAGAAATAACGTTATCACGTTGTCCTGTACTTTTGGACGTTGACATGAAAAGTTATTGCTGGATCCCTTCCTTGTTTTACTTGCAATATGTTTTACCGCGTAAAATTTGATCAGGCTTATTATAAGTGTTTAAACCAAAGTTAGTTGTTAATAAAGGCGTCGTGCATGCAACTACCTATTCACATATAGTCTAAAGATCAATAAAGACAGGGCGGATAGGAAATTCACAAGGAGGGGGTTCTGGTGTATTATTTGCAATTTCACAAAATCGACTTGGACCTAAAATGAGTACTACGAGATAGGAGGTGGGACTTAATTTAGTCTATTTTTGTGCTGTGGACGATACATTAAAAAAATAAAAATAATAATAATAATAGAATGAAAATGTATGATACGTTTTAGGTGATAAAAGTACGAGAGAGTAATGGAACATAAAACCAGGGCCGGATTTAGCAATGGGCAACATGGGCAATTGCCCATGGGCCTCCAGAACCAGAGGTCTCCACATATTTCATGAAAAAAATTGTAAGGGGAAAATGTGGTAGCAACCTGTTAATTGCATTGGTAGGAGTGGTAGCAACCTGTTTATTTGTACTGAAAATTGGGCAGGCAAACAGGCTTACAAAATGAAAATCCTTGTACATAAATTTACTTAAAAAATCACAAAATACTGCGCCATTTTGCATCTAAGCACCCTTAATTATTCCAAAAAATTCCAACGGGGTACATCCCTCCCCCATGACGGCGATCATTAAAGTAGTGTGTGCCTCCACTCCTGAAGTTGCCTATGGGCCTCTACATGTCAAAATCCGGCCCTGCATAAAACAAGTTTTTGACCAAATGTTTATGCAAAGCCGTCGAGAGGAGGGGTCAAGGGGTAATTGCATAGGGACTTTGAGGCTTTAAAGGGGCCGCAAAAGTATACTTAAGGAAGTTTAAGGCAGGAAAATCTAATTTATAACTTATAACTTTATGGCCTTTATAAAAAATAATTGACACCAGCAAAACCTGCAAAATTTTCAAAAGTGGGGGCTCGGGGCCAAAACTTAAAAAAAGTTCAATTATTTTCATCTTAATGTCTTTGTTGTGATTTTGCTTTAACGTGAACTGATTTCACCCCAAAAGAGTGTGACTATGTGGGAGAGGGGAGGGGGAAGGGAGGGCAAAGCCGACTTTCTGTAAAGTGGAGAGGGGAATTGGGGCTTGTCCCCCGCTTTCGGCGCGAATGATTTGCACCATAATTTTCCATCAATAAATTACAGCATTTTGAATAATGAAAAACGGTCGGAACTTTCTCAGAAGGGAAGTGGGTTCCAACCCCCAGAACCCCCTGAAGATCCGCCCCTGGAAGATAATGCACGGTACAAGTGGGAAGTTTATAAATATTTGTGCTATTTCAAAATATCCGTTGCTTAGGCCCTTCCCAATTAAAATCAAAATGCTGAAATGTGCATCTTAACCCTTTGTTCTCTCCAGTCGTTTACACAAAAAGGCTACACTTGAAATGAGCACCAACTTTCCTATGCAGCTCCTATGCAGCTTAACACTAATGACCCCTATGACTGTATGATTGCCATTTCAAGTGTGGCCTAAGGATCATCAATGCTAGGCTACATAGGAAAGTCCTCAAATTCTGTTGAATTTTGATTCTGTTTTTAAAACTCTCGCATCCCTGGTCATGAAATGGCAAAATGAATTTGTAAGCAATCCATTCCCTGCAAAAAAAAAAAGAAAAAAAAATTCTTCCTTAGGTACAAATTGGGGGGAAATCTACTCCAAAATCTATGTTAGACTTAAAACAGCCGCTGGGTTGAAGCCTCTATCAATCTCATTGGCATAGTTAATTAATAAATGACTGAATAATAGTCAATATATTTGGGGAAGGATACTTTTATCTAAAATATTAGATTTGTTCATGATTAAATGTAAATAGTTTGACTTTGGTAATAAAAAACGACTGGAATGTCAATTTTAAGGCCTCAAAACGTATTACGTTTCCCTGATTTTGCATCCAAGGATGTCACTTTTTAAATATTTTTCGCAAGGGGTGGATTGTAAACAAATTTATTTTGCCATTTTGATGAGTTTCATGATTAGGGATTCGGGAGTTTTTAAATAAGAATAAAACATTAACAAAATGTAATGTTTTTCCTATGCAGCCTAACACTAATGACCCCTATGACTGTATGATTGCCATGTCAAGTGTGACCTATATCGAACAAATATCGTGAATGGTGGTGTTTCTCGCAGCCTCAAGAAAAGTGTTCGTACATAGTAAGTCATCAAGCAATATTACAACTGGAGATATGTTAACATCAGCGGAAATATGTGATGCGCTTATATTACAAAACGTTATGGAATCATGAACAGATTAATAAAATTAAACATCTTACCTTATTTTGTTCCGAAGATTACCCCGCCTCAAAATGAATATCATGTCTTATTATTCAAAACACTTTGTGCTAAATTGGCAGATTGGGGGCCAATCGGAATAGAGCGAATTCATTGTTTACCTGCAAAAAGCTTTGTTTCTTAGTATCGTTTGAACACTACAGGCAGAGTAGCAATAAAAGACTTTCATCAAATAGTCTTTCGTTCATTGACGCAAATTTCTTAAAGAGAGATAGACCACCAGTCTAATTTATGCAGGGATCTTTTATAGACCTGGGTTGTTTGACCCTCTTGGATCTCAAGAACAACATTTCTGTAAGTTAATACGTTTGGTAACGTATAAATGATATAGTTTTTGTGAAAACAAATTGCAATATAATCAAAACCTCTTACCACTTACCTGCAATTGTATGATATCATTTATGTGATTTTTCCTACTGTCCTTTTCTATGTCATAGAATCGAATGCTAATTCTATATTGACAGTTTTTGTAATTAATAAACATTTAAGGAAAATAAAAGATTAAACACCTCCCCTGATACTTACGTTTTAAACAAAATATGAACGAAATAATTTTTCTATTAGTTTCAGAAATCAAAGACGAATCACTTTGTCTGTGATTTTAAAAATCTAATTTGTAATTTTATCCACTGCATTGTGAATCACCCATTTTAATTAAACATGATAATTGTTACCATGGTGAAAGACATTACCTGAAATGAATATCTTAGCATTTTAAGACATAATCTTGGTTAATGTTGGTGTCACCTTTCACCCCAGGGGTAACCATCATTTAGAGAGCGGGGAGAAGTGGGCATTGTCTTTTTGAAAATAGCCGCGCTGAGAGGCAGATTAGTTTATTTTAAAGGTGCAATCTTGTCTCATAATGAATCCCAATGATGTCATACATTGCAGGAGCAGTCCTTACTGACGTCATTTGTTGCCAGATAGATTCTACTCACCGTAGAACATTCGGAAGAAAACTAAAAATGACAAAAATGAGCATAAACATATTCTAAGGGTACGATGATATATTGAATCAAAGATCTCTTACGCATTTAAAAGAAAATGAAGTTACTTTGACAAATTATTTAATTTAAACAGATTTATGAACATCCTAGAAGTATTTGTTTTATTGCATGTATTTATTATTGATAAGTATGGCGAGATCGTTCCTTTAAATAATTAGTTCAATGATCAACCAAGTCCATCTTAAATGAAAGAGGACTTCAAATATGTCAAAAGAAACAAAGTAGTGAACAGGTGAAGTAAGCATTCAAAAATCTTATGCTGTTAAGCTGTTAAGGAGATATTCGAGTTTAAAGTTTGGTATTATTTGTGTATAAACGACTGAAATCAGAGTAGTTGTGTTTGTCCTGCGATTTTGTGGCTTAAAACACATGGGGTATGTCAAAAAAGTAGTAAAACTGAATCTAGGAAGGGTATTTATAATATACCACTTGAATAAAGTTTGAGGAAAAATTCTTTAAATAGTGAAAAATTTAAATGAACTTCCTTTAAAATACATTAACAATTGCTAAGAATGTGAGGATGAAAACGTCAACTTTCCATTATAGAATTACTATACCAGTCGTTTCTACACAGATAAGACAGAGCTTTAAAGGCCAGTTGTCATATCTAACGTACGAGGTAAATGAAATTCAAATCTTTTGTTTTGATTGATCGAAACATAATGGTACAGTGTACACTTACATTGATAGGCCAATCAGTATCGCTTTGGAATAAATTGTACGGCGCCACATTTTAATCACAATAGATGACCTTTAAACTTGAAACTCCTTCACAGAATAAGCTATTTGACAGTTTGAATGCTTTCTTCACCATTGTGTTTCTGTTGAAGTCTGTCTTTCATATAAGATCGACTTGCTTGACTACTGAACTAATCCTTTAACTGTTTATCATCAACACTTCCAGATAAACAGGTATAGGTATTTATGAAAAATATGAACCAGTTGATTCAAGTTTCCAGTCCTATCTGCCTATATGCATGCTGTGATAGATGTTGAGATAGATGGGATACTCAAGGCAAATTGATCGAACAAAGTTTTTGAGAGTTGATGTAAAAACAGCTCTCTAGTCTCGGTTTGGTCCTAAAAGTGAGTTTTTAGAAACTTCGGAGTGGTTCGTGGTCTGTTTGTCAGTTTGTACATTGCTAAATAATGGAAATTCCAAATTACCCTAAGTTTCTTCGTTGGTAATGGACATTTTACAAAGCAGCTATACGGGGCATGGAAAACTAAGAAGCTTTATCTGCTATATAAGGCAAGGAAAATAAGTACAAGAGACATGGGAAATAAATTAGCTACACGAGGAAGAAAAATGGGTTATCAGAAAAGTGATAATGACGTCATCTTATATGCATAACTTTTAGTTTGGGTCGGGCGAGTGCATGTGGACGAGCAAAAGAAAGTGCTATTTTAAAGACGCTGTCTGCCGGATCATCATCTGATCATGCTGCCATGCTGAAGAATGACTGAAATAGGAAAAAGAATCCTAATACCACAAGTAGGGCCTATAATTACTATTGTTAATTGGGTACAGAAGGGGGAGGGGAAAGGGGGGGGGGGAATCATTATCCCAACGATTCCAAGTCATATCTAATTACACCTGCAGACCTACATTATAGCTTCTTCGTGTGACACTGCGATGGACATTGTCATACATTTTATAGGAGTATGATTGAATGCAAACTTGTTAGAAAATAAGAATCTGGCTCGTAGGCAATAAAAGTTTCACTTCCTGATATAATGAAAATGGCGTCATCAATTGGACCTCTCATTTACGCCTTCAAAAGCTCACCGTAACATACGGAAAATAATTAGGTCATACCCAAAATAATTGCGAAGCGTCACTATACAATCAGACCATATGGAGGTAGCGCAAACATTATCGAAGGGGGTGGTGGGATGAAGAAAGGGGTGACGGGGGTGGAAGCGAAAGTAGCAGGGTTTATATTCTAGTTTTGATATCAATCAGTGATTATCAGTCACGTTTATCATCTTCTTAAGATCTTTTCCCGACAAATGAAAAAAAAAAAATCCACGACAACGAGGATGGGAAAGTGGGCGTCCTTGAACAAGTGGCGTGGTGGTAACGAGGCCAGGGGCAACTTTTCCCCGTGGAACTTTCTGTGAGGGCGCCGAATGCTCACAGGGACGCAAAACTAGTCCTGAGAATATATTTTTTATATACTTTTAATTCTCAACTTCTGCAATTTGTATCATTTACAAGACAAACTGTTTTCTCCCAAAGAATTGATTTTACATTAAGAACATGAAAATCATGCGCATACATATTGTAACAATCATGCATATTGTAACAACCTTACATACTGACATATTGTAACAACCATACATATTGTTACAGTAGTTAACGGGGTCTTACATTCTGACATTTGAACATTCGTTACAAAATGTCTATTCCTTTTAAGTAACTTTAGTGTGGAATTGATAAGACTTTAAGCAATCTTCTTATGTCAAAATCAAGGCAAAAAAGCTTCCGGCGCTGTGCCCTCTAACCAAATAGCAGGACTTCGATCCTGGATTTGACACAATAGTAAGCAATATTCTGCTTGTAAAATTGTGAGACAAATTTTCTGCTAACATTTTCTGCTAACAAGCAGAATGATACGAAAAACGTACAGGGCTTCGCCCCATGTGCCTCTGCCATAGCTTCGTTTCATAGATTTGACATATTCTGAATAAATTTTCTACTATCAAAATCACGAGACACGACTTCTCCTCTTAGGTCCCAACCAGGGCTTTGCCCCTAGACTTTGACACAATTCTAAGCAATTTTTTGCTTCCAAAATCACGAGAAGCGCAGGGCTTCCGGGGCTTCGCCTCTCGAATTGACACAAGTTTAAGAAATTTTCTGTCATCGAGAAACATTCTTGGCTCGGGCTACCCTGGCCCCTTACATACTTTCGCCTAGATTTGACACAATTGTAAGCAATTGTTTTGCTATCAAAATTACCAAGGCGCATGGTTTCAGAATTTTCTGTTATCAAAATCACGAGAAACGCAGAGCTTCCGGGAGTTAAAATGCTTGGGCCCCCAACAGGACCTCAACCTTGGAGTTGACATAATATTAAGCAGTGTTTTGCTCTCAAAATCGCGAGAAATGCAGGGCTTCCGGGAGTTTAAACGCTTTGACCCCTAACAGGGCCTCAATCTTGACACAATACTAAGCAGTTTTCTGCTTTCAAAATCCCGAGAAATGCAGTGCTTCCAGCCTGCCTGCTGTCCCTAGATGTGCTGCCTGCCTGCCTGCTGTGCCTAGATGTGACACAATTTTATGGAATTTTCTGTAGCAAAATTACAAGAAATGCAAGGCGTGGACCATGGATTTCACACAATATTAAGCAGTATTCTGCAATCAAAATCACGTGAAACGCAGGGCTTCAGCTTCGCCCCCTGAAACCCTACCAGGGCTTTGCCCCTAGATTTGAAACAGGCTAATTTTTAGCACTTCCTAAACAGTGCATGCCAATTTAGATCTGTGCCCATCGTTTCACTCTTATGACCGTTTTTTTTTTTTTTTTTTTGAGGGGGAGGGAGGGATGGGGAGCTCTAAAATCCCCTTACCTCACTGTAAAACATGACCCACTACGTCACTGTCGTGAACCTCACTTGTGCCACTGCTGTCCTGTATCTTAGAGATTCTTCTCACCAAACAAGTTGTATTTCTTGACGCGAAATTACGTCATCAAAGTTGATCGAGTTTAAGACGCAAAATGGCTTATTCAAACCAATAATGATATGGTTTCGACAGGAAGAGTCACATGGAAAGTGATATTGCTCAGCACACAAAGATGTTTTGAAGCCTAACTCTAACAGGTTAGGGTGAGGACGGTTCTGCTTCAAAACTGTTAAAACTTTCCGATATCTGCATATGGTGAGCAATGAATCACTTTCCGATTCACATATATGCCTTTAATGCAACTGTCATTGACCCATCCCTTCATTGATCATTCAGTGTTTGATCTGGATGATGATTTGCACATCTTCTTTGGTGTCAACAATGACTTCTTGCTACACGAAAACAAACACAGACATTGGGATAGTGTGTTACTTTTCATGGAGAGCTAAATGCAAATATTGAGAGAAGCTTCTTTAAACAAGAAGCTCTTTTATTTCATGCGACTGTGAGATCAAGATGCAGCGATCTTTCCCATATTTTTAAGTTTTCGACAGTTTTTAACATTATGTCCACAAATTTGAGCAAATATTTGCCAACAAAACAAATCTGATCAGTTTCTTAAATGTAACTTGGGCCTCAGGCTCGGCTCACATTGGCAACTAACGCCTGGGCCGAGACGGGTCCCTAGAATCAGATGGCAATTAATTGCATGAAAACATATGCGGATATCTCATTCATGATTTGCAAGCGAACTTGTTTAGTTGTTCCAGCACCATAGTTTGACTCCATGAACATTATGTCCCATGACTGTAATCACTTTCCAGAGACGGGGGGAGGGTGGGAGGGGGGGGGGGGGGGTACTTCGCCCTGAGAGGATTTCACATTCCCGCTTTGAAGATAAGGTTGATATATACTTGATTTGGCAGTGCAATTTTTCCGCTTACAATCGGGAATTGTTTGGATCTCCCCTCTCCCCTCCCTTTCTCAGAAGAGACCATCCTATGTCCCTGTGTCACACTTTTGACATTCAGTTATATTATGTAACATGACAGTTTGCCAGTCGTTGTTGTGTCATATTTTCAAACTTCGCGGTAGAAACACATGTGGGATGGGCAAGACCAAGGGATGGAGTGCTATAATCTTAACAAAGGGAATCTAAATATAAGTTTAATTCCCACTCATCAAATCCACTCACCGGACCCCCACCCCTTACCCTCGGTTACACTCTCAATTATCCCACTCGGCTTCTGTGAGTTCTGGTTCAGCACACACTTGCAAGTAAGAATAAATCGCTCGCACATAATACTCATATGTAAATACATCCTCTAAACTATTTCCTTCTGAAATTTTGAGGGGGCTTTAATCCCCCTCCCCCTCCCCCCTTACACAATCCCTGGGATGCATACGACCATTGTTGTTGCAAAAATCACATGCACCTCTTGCCCGGCCCTTTCAGCATTTCAATTGCATGATCTTAACAGTCGGCTTCAAGCTTTGTTATCTCAACTTCAACATTTGAACAGAAACGGGGAAAAAGTGTATTGAGGTTGAAGTATGTTGCAATTGGACTGTTGGAAACTGAAATAGTTATGTGCTACATGGATGTTACTAAAGATATTCTGGAGGTCGGACATCCGGGAATGTTGTGGTGCACGGCGACGTAACAATGCTTTTTTGACGATCTCAAACGTCAGTCAAAGGGGAAAACAAACTACAATCAGTTATCATTGCAGTCCATGGGAGAAAAAACCTTTTTTTTTGTCATTTTCCAACAAATATTGGACATAATTTATATTTCTTCACAAATGTTGTGTAGGACCTATTAGATAATAGTTTCCAACATATATGAGTACCATTAATTTTCGTTGACTGGCTAAGGCGACACAAGTATTCATAAAGAATATCCCATTGACTGTAATGATAGTTTCCCCTCCCAACTTAGCAAAACCGTACTGAGCCCGTACACGGTTACATCTCTCCGACCTCGAGAATAATCTTGCCATATTACCCAAAATACTTATCTTATGCGCCATACATGTAACATTAACTTGAGATTGCGACGACGAATGAACACACAATTACAATGACGGGGTCGTCACCTGCGTAATCATCGGTTATGATAGTAACAATGCTATCACGAAACGCTTAATTCGACCCGGACGAGAACACAGGTACGACGTACGGACAAATATAACATCGACAACCAAGTCAATGTCCACGGCCTTTGATAACCAGTTGTGGTGCACTGGCGTGTACCAAACAAGGCTTGAATCCAGGACGTCGTGGTCTGTAGACATGTATGATAACCGCTACACCACAGGAGGAAGATACTTGAGATTGTCGAAGCTGTAGAAATTTATCTACCGCCTTTGGAAACGAAGATAATGAATATTCAGATTCAGTTTATGTAAATCTTAAATATTTACCGAACTACCAAACTTATTCACCAAAACGATTTTTCATAAACTAAGAATTTTGTTTTGACTTGCGCCGTAAAGATTTGACCTGCGCAGTGACCCTTAGTGTTAGACGTGAAACGGTCGCTTCACTGGCAGTCGCCAAGCACCATTGTAACTCGTAAATCAACGTTGGCCTGCAATATACTGATATACCGGTGAATTAATGCTTGATTTCAATGTTTTTGTTTCTTACATTATCGTCAGTAGCGTAAATTGTGTATTATATTGCTGAAGATGTGGTGAAGATATATTTTTTGAATTCTTTGTGTACTTGGCATAATAATTCTGTCGAAACATCGGGACTGTCAGGTTATAGGCATACAGCGCAGCAGCAATGTTCATGCATGCTATCATATTACAGCGCAGCAGCAATGTTCATGCATGCTATCATATTACTGTGTACGTACATATTGTACAATGTATGTACGGCATGTGTTGAAGTTCCTGGCAGAAGATATTGTTTTTAATCATTTGTGCACATGGCAGAACAATTCTGTCGATACAGCCCGAACACTAGTCAACTTCGGTGTACTGTGTTTCAAACCTCACGTTTCTCTTACCGGCCTCACACAGTCAACTACGACCCACACCTAGACTATGGAAATTTAACTTACCATTGATTTATCGTTAGCCGCAACGAATTTTGTGAGCTGTTTCTGTAACTTTTTATATTATTTTTAGACCAAGTGGAATTTTCAACAATTTCACCAAAAATCCCAGCAATTTTACAAAAACCTTCAATAATTGTACAAACAATTTCCAATAATTTTACAAAAAATACCTTGTTAAATTTTTCAAGTTTTTGTTAACAATTAGCATGAAATTTTACCTCCCAACCGGAGAGAAAGCATGCACGGGAAGGTGAAATCTTACCAAGGGGAATTTTCCCTCACCGCAGTACAGTTTGCTACACCTGTGGATATAGAGCATTTGTTCGATAATTACCGTTCCCCTCCCCCCTCCCTGCCACCAAAAGCTGAATACGTCACTGGGAAATACATGTTGGAAATGGATTTGTGTACATTATTAAAGAGAAAAAAAACAACATCATTTAACAAACAACGCGGCTGGAACTTTTCGTTCCCCTTTGCCATTGTTTCAAAAATAATGGTATCAAGGTTCCTTTGGACCCCCACCTACATACATTTTAGACTATAGTGTGTAAAGTCACGGTTATACCCCTTACTTGTTAAAAGCTGGACGCGCCACCAACAGACAACAACAACAATGAATCCAACATAACATAGAGTCGTCTTTTTAAACTATGCAAACTGTACATATGCACAGACTGGAAATGAAATGTTCTCGACAATCAGTACGGTGTAGGTTAAATAGGGTTATGCCAAGTTTAGTAGAAATAACAATTGCTGAGAAGGAAGGACGTACCATTGAGAGTACGGTCTGAAAGCTTGCATCCTCCCATTCCCAATACTTCACTGTTAGCTGGCGAATTCAATATAACAGCACATCTTTTACAGCTCCCTGTTCATGCCTGGCCCTCTCCACAAAACAGGGTCCCATTACTGAATAGACCATGGTGCGCATGGGATTCCTTTTGCTGTGAAATCTGTTAAAATGTGCAGTTCTGGCACAATGCAAATACATTTTTTTGTATATATATACTGTATTGTTGTTGATGGTTCACTCTGATAAATAGTCCATTTTGATTCGGCTTTCTTGTTTTTTCATGTGAAAGAAAGAACAAATTTCAGTGGGCAATACTGTCAGTTCAAATGCTCTCGTCACGAGGATTGTGAATAGCAGCCATTCATAGGAGCAACTGTTTCCTTCAAAGTGCTTTTCATCCCTTCGCTGTATAATCCATTCTATTGTCATGGACAAAATTGTTCACACTTACTGCTGAAAAATTGTGCAAACAAAAACACAGAAAATCGGGGGCAATCATGTCCCCCGCCAGGGTTCAATGTTGGGAGCAGAAATGTGGGCGTCCATGGCCTCTTAGACGCCCTCTGACCAATTTCCCCCAACATTAAATGGGGAATGGGGAGGGGGGAGTTCATGCGGGAAGGGAATAAGGGTGGATGTTTGTAAGGGTTTTTTTTTTTTTATATCTGGCATTATGGTGACATATTTCTTTCCATTTTCGGCTCTTGTAAGTTGAAATATGATTGGACCTACAAATACGACCTGGTTTTTGTCCAGTGTCATCTCCCAGAGGAGTAGCTTGCTAGAAGCTATGCCCTCTACATTCCAACTTATGGCAAAAAGAAGACCAGACCGGGACGTCCACGCACCTCTTATGTTAACTACATTCAACGTAGTGTTAGGGTATGATGAAGACATCCAAGCAGAACAGACTGACAGATTGCCACACTTGCCAAAGATCGCTTTGCGTGGAGAAACCTTGTGGTTGATGATGCTGAATTGCCAAAAATAGTGTGAAATGTCGAATTGGGTAGGGGGAGGGGAGGAGTACGCGCAGGCCAGGCTAAGGGTGAGTGTTTGTAATGTTTTCTTTTATATCTGGCATTATGGTCACATATCTCTTTCTATTTGCTGTTGTTGTAAGTTGAAATATGATTGAACCTACGGATACGACCTGGTTTTTGTCCAATGCCGTCGATAAGAAATAGTGTGAAATGTGTGGTGTTTCAATGATTTCTGTCCAAGATTGTACTCCTACCTGCAGGTTATCGCTACCATCGTTTTGGTGTTATCGATATATACTGCAGTTTCTGATCTACCTGCGGCAAGTTCATCATCTTAGAACTTTCCAAACACCTGAATATAAAGGCGAAACATATTTGTTTTCATTAGATAATGGATCATATTATATATTGTAAAAGTGTTTCCTTTGATTATCATCCTCAGTGTAATTTCTATTTCTATTTAGGTTATGTTACACGTCTTAAATTCAACCTTGGTCAACCACTTCATTAAAATACTGTAAAAAAAAAAAAAACAGATTAGCAATCCAAAATTCATGACATTGTACACTTGTACCAATAACTATTAACGGGGCCACAGGATCATTGCAATTCAATTTCAGATTAATACACGCGACAGATACTGAAACTGTTAAAACAAAAACAACATTAGGTACAAAATCATATCATAATTTACGATTGTGATCTTTCAAGAGATCAATACTAATATGATTTTCCTATTGATGATTATACAAAAACGTTTGACACTGCTAACCAAGTTAGTCTTATGTATCTTCAAACTTATTGTCTTCTTTTTCGTGTCAAGAGACGGACGCCAGCTTAAGCTACATCATCTACTATGTTTACCTTGTCTATGCGTTCTATTTCTTCTTGTAAAGCCTGCGCAGTGACAAATAAAGCATGTGTATGAACTTGCGCTTTTCGTTATTTAAACCATGGAGCTAATAACTGAAATTAATTCTATTAAGTCAGTTAATAGCTCCATGGTTAAACACTCGCAAATGAGGAACGCATAGATGCGTCTGAGCAGGAGAAGGAATTATATGCCAACTCGACAAAAAGTACCAAACTAGAACATCAATAATGTAGTAGCTCAACATATGTTTTTGGTTGGTCACAAGCCTGATTTTTGTTGATGAGTTGTTAATTCGAGTAGGCTGGGGTTGTAAGGAAATAAATACATGTTTGATGTTTATTGTTTGGTGAAATGCAAGAGGGAACTTTAATATCGTTGTGATGCTAGAACATAAATGATGTAGTAGCTTGATATATGTTTTTTAGGTGGGCATAATACTCTTTTTGTTGGAGCGGAGTTACATTGGGTAAGCTTAGGTTGTTAGAAAGGATTGAAAGTTTGATTAGCAGTGGCGCAACAAAAGGTTTGGAATGCCCGGAAGGGTGGATAAACCTTACAGGCCCTGTGCAAAATCGACTTGGGTCTAGCCCTGAACAATGACACTGCAATATCTTTGTTATGGGACCCAAAGCGCCAGATGTGTCGGAAGGAACTCGGGACCTTTGAGCGGAGAGAACAGAAAATCAAGTTCATGTGCGTTTTTTGACAGTATTTGAGCGGCACTTTTCATTTAAAAAAAGGGACACTCTTGTCAGTTGACAGTTTTTGCTTGTTACTTTTGACTTTCCTACACTTTCGGTGGGCAAATTCCGTCTATGGGTTCAAAGATTGGGGAGTCAGGACCAACGTTGACAATTACCCACCGTGCGAACAAAAAAAAAGCTTCTTTGAAAATTGCTGTTTATAAGATTATTAGAGGCATACCTCCTCCCACCACGGCCCTCGGTGTCGGTGCCCCTGGTAAAATGATATCAAATAAATACTCAATGTATGTGACAACCGCTATGTGTTATGGTAGTATTTGTGAGTGAGTGGATATCTATTTGTTTTGAAGCATCAAGAATGACCTAGAATAACTTAAGATAAGCTTCAAAAGGACGCATTCAGGATCCAGACCGGTCCACCCATAACTATCAAAAGGGCACCTCGTGCGCCTGTCCGCACAATTTCAAAAGGGCACTTTCTGCCAACTTACTCTTCGACCAGGGGCAATCTCCCCCCCCCTCCCCTTGTCGTCGTGGTTCCGACATCGCTGCAGAGACCAAAATCCCTACGGGCCCCCAGGACTCTAGTTGCCCCACTGCGTATGGGAGGTTTAATATCGTTTGAATATGTGAAATCTGTTTTTCAAGTAAGCCTCAAATAGCTAAGCCTTAACATCAATATGATACAAATTTGTATTAACAATGTCTGTTTTTAAATAAAATAGAAATCATATTACAGAAATACCAACAGCTAAATACTTTTGTATAAAATTAAGATGGATTTATATCCTTGCAACAAGACATGATTTAAATATTGCTAATGTAGCCATTCTGAGCAAATGATTAATTATCACAATTAATGAATCACAATTAATCAATATAAGCAACTAGGCCTAATAACATCCCACAAATACACTTCCAAGTGGCAATCATTATAGCAAAATATAACTAAAACAATCTTTAAACTTCCGATCGGAGGTACAAATTGGACTGTCTAGCGCGTAGTCGAAATTCATCTAAGCTTCTATAGGCCAATGCAGCAGTTTCAAGTTGTCTGACCGTGTATAGCAGCCATGTAATAGATATGGCGTATACTACGGTCAGAATGTTATCTGACTAGACTTCTGACTAAACAAGTTTCACATTCCATTTTGTGCGGTATATACTGTTAAATATATTACAGCATATTGGTTTGTTTACTGGATAGGTAAAAATAATCATATTAGCAAAGAAAACAAAATATTAAATGGACGAATTGCTTCTTATAATTACATAGATAGGCCAAGTGAGATATGAATTAGTCTAGTCTTGGCTCCAGACTTCAAAAGGAGCTTTAAAAATGATTTTACCCCACACGGTTTGCTCTCCTCAATATTTTGAATTGTTTAATTAACATGTTCAAAAAAGGATGGTGGAATTTTGAACAGACCCTGCGAAAGTGTCGATTTTTACCAAATTTAAGATGGCTGCCAAGAAATTTATCAAAAACAACTCGAAACTCAAAAAAAGTTTGCAAATTTTTGGCACATAGCTTTCTCTATTAAATAATTTTATGAATCAGGGGAAAAGCAAAACTTATTTCGTTTTTAATATTTCGAGTTTCTTGAAATAAATTTCTTTGCAGCCAAAACAAGGCAATAAGGAACAACGGCTTTTTCTGGTTTAAATAACAATCTTCTGGAAATATAGCACATCTAAAGCTGGGCCACATGAGCATAGTTCGTTGAGCTCATAAGCAGAAGTTGCACCCTGGGACCTCACTCCATGATGTTTAACTCTCAACTAAATGATTTGAACTTTTTTTCAGTAGAAGCAAAACCCCTATTTCCTAATAATTACCATAATAATTAACATAATGATTAACATAAGTTGTAACATATCAGGTATACCAGAAATGTACACATACCAAGCATGCGTCATACATGTGCCAGCTACCTGTGTTACACCTGGGTAAAAAAACAAAAAAACAATAAGGTGCAAGGCACGTAAAAATATACATAGGCCTATATATAAATATATATATAATATATATATATATATATATATAAATATATATATATATATATATATATATATATATATATATATATATATATATATATATATATATATATATATATATATATATATATATATATATATATATATATATATATATATATATATATATACACATATATATATATAGATTGGACTTAAAATACAAAAACACAAACTATCGGACCGCTTTCAAATTGAACAGGGAAATAGAGTTGGGTACAAATGAAGACCTTATTCTGTTATGCTTGGCTCGTGGCATACGAAGTCTTTTCCGTGAACGGCAGAAAATATATAATGGGAAGTGCAGATGCGTCTTGATATTTTAGCTATCATTTTTGGGTGCATCATGTCATTGTAGAGATCAGAGACGGACTTCAGACATTTGTCATCACCAACAACACTGCTTGCGGCCCTTACGATCTTCTGCAGTTTACGAGTTGAATCATTTGTAAGCAGCCCGAATATACAGATGATACTGAAAGTCAACACGCTGTGTATTACTGACTGGTAAAAGAGCTTAAGAATAATATTGTAAACTTTGAAATATTTCACTCATCGTAAAAGTACAACCTTTGGTACGCCTTGGTTCTCGTTGCATCAGTCTGCTCTTTAAAGGTAAATTTGCGGTCAATGATAGTGCCTAGATATTTGTAATGGTCCACCTGATCAACAACCTCATTATTAACTCTGATTGGAGCACGATCACATGACCGTTTCCTAAAATCAAACACTATCTCCTTGGTTTTTTACAATTCAATTTCAGATAGTTTTGATTGCACCAAGCAACAAAATCACCAATTTTATCCTCATACGGAGCAGTGATATTATAAAGATAACCGGTTATCACGGTATCCTCAGCAAATTCGATAATTGAACAAACATCATATTTACTTCTGCAATCATTAGTGTACAAACAAAAGAGGATAGGAGACAGACAACAACCCTGAGGCGCACCTGTACTAATTGACCAAACAACAGAGCAAAGCCATTCATCTTAACCTGTTAACAAACTGTGGTCTGTCTCTTAAATAATTTAAGATCCATTATAATAACCTACAATTGACACCCATACTCAACAGTTTGTTTATCAGCAAGTGCGGCTGAATGGAATTAAAAGCACTTGAGAAGTCGACAAATGTAGCCCGAACAAAATAATTTGGTGCTTCCAAGTGTCCAAGACTGCATCATCAACACTTCTTTTGTCTCTGTAGGCAAATTACATCTAAAATAACACCATTCTCATTTGGCAAAAACCTGAGAATAAGTTTTTCATGACGTTTCATTATGGTCGAAGTAAGTGCCACTGGGCGATAGTCATTTAGGGTAGTAACTGTATTTGATTTTGGCACTGGAGAGATTGCGGATGTTTTCCAAATAACAGGAATCTCACCAGTATCAATTGTATCTTAAAATATTTCAGTGAAAATTGGCCCGTGCTATGTGAGCAGAACATAACTAAACTACTTTATTACTGATACGATCTGGCCCAATGGCTTTATGCACATTAACCCTGGCAAAAAGCATTTGAACGTCATCTACTGATAAAATAACCCTGTCAATATTATTGCACATATCAGTTATTATTGCCCTGAGGGAAAGCTGCTTCTACCAGTCTTAAAGCTATACTGGCCGAAATAGAGGTTCTTGCGGATAAAAAGAATAACAATTTCTCAAAAATTGATGAAAATTGCGAAAAATAAGCGAAATTTCCCAAGAATTAACAAACAGTTCACAAAAATGTTTAGGAAATGTCGAAGAAAATTTCTACGGAACTTGAAATGAAGGTAAAATTGAAAGAAATTTCCCGAAAATGAAGATAATTTCCCGATAAATTAAAAACATTTCCCGAAAATTGAACGAGATTTTCCAATTTAGGAGCAACGTCAGTAATGGAACTGATTTTTACAAGTGCAATTTTTCCATTTGTGACCAGAATTTTTTGTTTTTTGATGGGGGTGGGGGAGGGGGTGTGGGGGTCTTGCGTCTCCCCTCCCCTAGGGGTGCCCCTTCCTAACACTATGTTTGGGTGTTAGTTTACAAGGTTTTATATGAATGTGATGGTGCCTTATATTTTCGCCATCTACCTCTTCAGCCCTCCCCTCCACCTCCCCTCTACTTCAAAAATTGCTCCGCGGTCCGTGAGTAAACCTACAACAAAGCTTCAACTTGTAATGGTTCGTGCTCAGGCTAAATAACTTTTCGTGCTAAGCAACTTTGATAATGGTTGCACATAGATCATTTATGTGAATCTTTTCTTTTTATCATAATACATGTTTTCATATACAAAAAACGATGTACACATAAAGACGGGTGTTCTGAGGAAATTGTCAACTCACGGAAGTAAACTTAGTATATCAGCTTTTTAAGAAATAGGTTTAAAATCTAGTATTGAAATAAAAACAATGAATTATCTAACAAACTCTGTAAAGAAAGTTGTCAAAAGGAAGTACTATTTTCTCCGTTTAAGTAATTCTAAGTACTATCTTAACCAACCAATCCTAAGTCGTTTCATTCGTATGTTCGCTCAAAGCAAAAAACCAAGGAGGTTGTTGCTCCCCCTTCAGGGTAATGATGGTGTTACTATCAATAGTGGTAAGGATATGGCTGAGGTTTTAAATGACTACTTTGTGTCTGTTTTTACTAAGGAGTCCCCTGCTGATGATGTTGTGGATTATCTTAGTGTGCACTTTCCAGTATCCATTAAGAATGTTGATTTTTCAGTTGATGTTGTGTCCAAGAAGTTAAAGGATTGAATTCAAATAAAGCACCCGGTCCAGATGATCTACTTTCTGCTGTCAGACGTGAGTGTTCTGATGTTCTTTCTGTTCCCCTGAGTATTATCTTTTCAAAGTGCTTTGGTGTTGGTGTTGTTTCTAGTGATTGGAGAATTGCTAACGTCGACACTCCTATTTAAAAAAAGGGTGACCACAGTTTGCCTTGTAACTATAGACCAGTGCGTCTTACTAGTGTTGTGTGCAAGGTCATGGAGTCTATTGTTAAGGATGTTGTACTAGATGATCATTTGCTGGTCAATGATTTGTTGAATTTGTCCCAGCATGGGTTCTTACTTAAGAGGTCTTGTGTTTCTAATTCATTGGAGTTTCTTGATGATGTTATACTAAACAAGTTGATTCTGGTCATAATGTGGATGTTATCTATTTAGATATCCAACAAGCATTTCATAAAGTTCCATTATGCAGGCTCATGATGAAAACAAGAGCACTTGGTGTGGAGGGAAAGTGTCATGCCACTTGGATATATTCTTGGTTAGTTGACAGGTCACAAAGTGTTGTTGTTAATGGTGAAGTATCTCCATGGAACTTGGTTACAAGTGGTGTTCCTCAGGGTTCTGTATTGGGTCCGCTTCTTTTCTTAATCTTCATTAATGCTATCGATGTTTTCCTTTGCTCCAGGATTTGTAAATTTGCTGATGACACTAAGTTGTACAGGATTGTTGATGATGCTAGGAATTCTTCACTTTTGAAAACTGATCTGGATAAGTTAGTATCTTAGTCCCAAACATGGCAGATGTCATTCAATGTCGATAAATGCAAAGTAACTCATTTTGGTCACAACAATTTGGCTTTTGATTACTGCATGTATGGTTTGAATCTTGGTTGTGTTGATCAAGAAAGGGATCTAGGTGTTGTCATAGCAATATGAAGCCTTCTAAACAGTGTGCTTTAGCAGCTGTAAGGGCAAATAGGATGCTTGGTTTGATTAGAAGTAAAAAAAAATCTTGGTAGAGAGGTTGTTCTTAATCTATATGAACAGTTAGTCAGGCCTCACTTGAGTATGCTATTCAGGATTGGAGTCCCTTTTATGAGAAGGATAAGCTCATTTTGGAGCAGGTTCGGCAAAGAACCACTGAACTTATTCCCAAAGTAAGAAATCTCTCTTATGAATCTAGATTGCGAATTCTTGGTTTGACCACGCTAGAGTTGAGAACAGTACGTGATGATAAGATTCATGTTTTTAAGTTCCTACCTGGTAGTGATGCTTTGACTTCCTGTTATTGCTTGCATGCTTCAGCTAATCCTCATGTAACAGTTTGAAGTTGATCAAAGACTTCTCACGAATAGATATTCGGTGTTTAAGCTTTAAGTGTTTAAGTTGTTAATGAGTGGAATGGTTTGCCTGAGTGGGCAGTTAGCTCCAATTCTGTTCACAATTTCAAGGTCAACATGCATTGATAAGTTCTTTACTAACTCTGAGCGTCTTTGAGTTTTGTTGTTGTTGTGGTGGTGGTATTAGTTTGGGCTTTTTAAGGGTGACTAATCTTTTTTAGCCCGTAATCTTGTTAATGTTAACCTTCAGCCTCTTTCCAACCTCAACTTCAGCAGTACGAGCCAAAAGTCAATTGAGATCGAATTTATGTTGGAAGCTGAAATAGTTATGTGCTACATAAATGTTGTTTAAGGAAAAATAGGAAATATAAGGAGATTTTTTGGAAGAAAATTTGAGAATTTGCGTTCAATGCTCAGTCAGTAAGGCAATTGCCCGTTTCTTGAAAAGGTTGCATGAGACTAGTGCGCAGGCGCGCTTTTGGTGAGCGACAGATCTTGTTTATTTTGGGATATTACGTAGTTGGTAGGTTCGGAACAGCTGGTTCTTTTGTTTAATTTAACTTAAAATTGGTGGCTTATTTAAGTGTCATGACACGATTGATTGTTGTGCTTAGGAAGTTTAAGGTATCCGCGGGAAATTTGGAATTACTTTTTGGCAATAAATTCGAGGGAGAGTTTTCAAGGTTAAGCAGAATGAAAGTTATTAAAATGTAAAAAGTGGATTATTTCAATGATATTACTATGGAGAACACAGGCCTGATACTATCTTCCCTGATTAATTCAGGGGTTACACAGGGCTGTGGGAGTGAGGGTAAGGGGATGGGGGGTGGAGGGGGTGAGTGGGAAATTTCTTCCTAATTTTACATTTTTGTAAATTTGTTGGGCTGGCTGTCAAACTACAGGTCCTAGTCCAAGGGGGTAAGGAACTAGAGTAAGACTACGTGTTCATAAAACAGCCTAGAATGTTAAGCCTGTCAATTGTTGCTAGTTCAGATTTCGTTTTATGGGGGAAAATAAGGGGAACTTTTCCATTTATGTTTTCTATTACAAGGTTGGGCGTATGCAGTAATTAAATGGTTCATGGAAAACATCTCAATGTAGTTGGGCTCCTAATTTATGCCTTGGAAATGTGTGACTCACCCGGTGTGGCTCACCCGGTGTGGCTCACCCGGTGTGACTCACCCGGTGTGACTCACCCGGTGTGACTCACCCGGTTTGACTCACCCGGTGTGACTCACCCGGTGTGACTCATCCAATGTAAATCGCCCGGTGTGACTTGCCCGGTGTGACTCGCCCAGTGTGACTCGCCCGGTGTGACTCGCCCAGTGTGACTCGCCCGGTGTGACTCATCCGGTGTGACTCACCCGGACAAGGTGAGCCGTTGCACCAAGATTGGTGACCAACACTCAGTCACTAATGTGGCTGACATTTTTTTTTAAATGACTTACCCCAATCACTCGCCTCTGTACAAAGTAAATGGGTCTGGAGAAAATTGACTCATAACAGAGTCACTCTGGTGACTGACAATTTGGTACGATAACACACATGTGGTTGTGAGACACTTTTTTATATGTCGATGAATCACATTTAACTGACATTGCCGGGGGGAGTAGGAGCGGGTCATATGACTGACAAGTACATTAAGCTTAGTTAGAGAGTCTCTGCCCTAAAGAAAAATTTGAATAACCGAAATTGAAATGGCATAGGCCTTGGCCTATTCACACAAGCACTTTGGATTGATATAGGTCTACCATGTATAAAATTTACTCGTACTGCATTTGACATTTGGATGGGATAACATAGAAACAATACACTATTTCGGCATGTATTGTTGTAGATTCGAGTTCCCACAGCCCCAATAAAAATAAACAAAATTGAATTGTACGGAATAACAAGTGTTTACATTTTTCACTCGCATATACCAGAGCAGCTGATTGATGTTAAGTACATGCAATGAAAAAAGCTATTGAGCTTGGTGAGGCTCAGTACAATTTGATTATCCCTTATACTTTCATAGCAATCTCTTCATTTGATTAAACTTGACAATGTCCGCTTGTCATGGGGTGATGTTCCATGTCACTTAGGGGTAGGCCTATATCGCCTCTTGTCCGATCACCATTGCAGAAAATAAACTTTGATGTGCATGGGTCAATTGCCGCAGTTTTTCTTTAATCGGGGAGGGGGGAAATGGGGAGAGCCCAATAACTTTCAAAAAATGTGATTAAAGATAAAAATGGAAGCAAAAGTTCTTTTAAAGTGCTTGTTTGAACTGCCTTTGTTCCAGTCTTTTTTGTTGGTAGTTTGAATCACACATGTTTGTTTAATTTAATACCCTCAAGCACTTTAATTTGATATATAGTGGTAAAAACTCAAAGTTAATGGTCAAAATACCAAAATACAGAAATGTATACAAACCTTTTGTTTTTAAAATAGAAATAATGTTTTATTTTTCATTTTCTAAAACTTGTACATACAAAAGCAGATACAACCACACATCAACCATTAGATTTTAATGCAATATCATTGCAAAAATGAAAAATCTGGGTGTGTTTGAGCCAAGGAAAGCAAACACAAACCAGTATTAACAAATGATTGATTGTCAAAATCATTTTTGGGTCAAATCCACAAATAAAACGACTGGCCAAAGGAATTCTGCGTAACATTCAAACAACCAAATTTTCCAAGCACACACTATTCACGAATCGATGATTAATGACAAAAGAGGTGAAAAGTGCTCCAAAAATTGGG
>JAIGNY010000832.1:2630000-2637500 GCA_020152595.1 Chiridota heheva
GGCAGGGACAAAAATCAGCATTCTTGTCTGTCTGATGATTGTGCACATCACGTTTTACCTCCACTTTCATAATGCTAAGCTTAATTTTTGAGGATGACATAGTGAATCGCAATTACAAGGGAAAGTCGCAGATAGGCTTAGTTCTGCGAAACTATGATGCTGGCAGTGAGGACTCGGATTCCGATGATTCTGATGACTCATATTACGAATATCACCCGCCCTCAGAATCTGAGTCGGAAGACACCCCAAATGGGAGAACCGAAGCATCCAGACCAACTACGAGAGAGGAGAAGAAAGGGCACATACTCGTATCATGGTATCCAAGCGGCAAATCAGAATTGCTTCAAACTTTACATTGTACTATGAGTGCAGCAAACTAGGAATTTGAAGTTAGTAAGTTTCAAGTTGCATATATTTTTAATTGTTTCAGTTTACAATTAGCAACAATGTATGTTTTTACAAGTAACAGAAATAGAAAATAGTGACACAAATTTTATAGTCATGATCGTAAGTAACAAAGCGATAAATAATAATACAAACACAACCAACAACCATACACAAGCTAGCCTCATATCTGACCGCTACACCTGTTTCACAAAACTAAAAGTATTTTAATTGTTATGCAAAAATGTTCATTAAAATTAACATGAGAACTATCTCACAATACACTCATTCATAACGTCCAATGCTGTCAATACCTGCCCCTTTTGGTGTCACACGCACACACAACTGAACACTGGGAAAACATAAACAATGAAACTGAGTGATAGTACGTATGTTTCGTTTATTTTCAGCGAAGTACCGAACAAATTTATTGTGATGTATAATGCGCTCTTGGCAAAAGCATGTAAGGAAGAAGGGGCACGCTTCACGGATCTTGGGTCCAACTTTGATGCAGGCAATAAAAAGCTGTTCAGGTGTGTATTACAAAACTGTAATTATGTAAATCATTTTCAAATGATCAGAGATAGTTTATTTCATAAAGTAATAATTTCATGATTTTTACAAATTCTTCAGTTTGGTTATGACAGTTGTCAAATAGTAAAAACCTGGTTTAAAAGACAAAATTCATTAACTCATATTAACTTGGTGATTAGATTTTGACTGAATGTAACTTATACTAGAGAACTTGGAAGTCAAAAAAACCTACAGTTTACAAATTTGTGTTATTGTTTACCATACAGCATTGATGGGCTGCACTTAAGTAGAGAGGGTAACATTTTGCTGGACCAACTCATCCATAACCTTCTGCACTGGCACCTGTCAGAAGACAGACAAATTTACATTGGGCAGCAAATGAAGATCAGAGCTTTCATAAAGGAGTCCCTCGCAAAACCAATGGTAACAACTGCTACAGTAATTAGCGTCAGTTTTCTAACTGGATCTTACCACGCCAATAAAAAGAAAAGCATTCCGTTTTTACATTTGAGCATTTTGCTATGATAAGAGCAGTTAGGTTAAGTCCTTTAATCAATTTTATACCTCCCGAAGCAATATAACTTATGACATATCAAACTGTTGACTGTAATTATTGATTTTTTTATTATTACATATTTCAAATTTTCAACAATCCTTGAGCCTTTTCCCCCCCTTCTACCCTCTTTCAATGTTTAGACATGATTTGGATCTGCAACTTTTTACATTCTTTTTCAACATTGAATTGGGGTAGCAGGGTGAAGATAAATGGTCAAAAACTTTTGTCCAGGATTGTAGTTTGTAAGAAGTTATTCTTTCTTTTTCATTAGTCTGAAGATTTTATTTGTAAACACAAATTCTGATAAAAATTCAACCTTATGTCAAAGTATTCTAGAAAGATTATTCCAAGAAAAATTACATTAAAAAATATGCTTTGTATGGCACCTATGGGATAACTGATGTCATCATTTACAGTATTTTCATAGATTAGAATGACAGCACCTCAGTCAAAACTTCAGATGTGGATGACTTGATACACATGATATATAATCAAGGACTGTTGTCACTTTGTGTATACCTACAAAGTAACACAAATTCTTAAACGTTGTCTCCAGAAATCAAAACAAGACTTTATAAGTGTGCATGGCAAACAGCTGAACCATTTAAACCAGAGAGGTAAGTTTCATGAAGTATAAACAAATAATCTAGTCGATATATGTAGAAGTTGAACAATATTTTTTGTCTCTTTGCAGAAAAGGTTGTTAAAGTGCAACAAAAACCATCAAAAATCAAATGACAGCAGCAGATACAAGCAGACCAAGGATGCTTCAGTGAGACATAAAAAGCACAACATAGACCTTCCAAAATCAATTGACAGCAGTAGATACAAACAGATGGAAATAATATTACAGGAAAACAATGTTTAGAATTATATAAAGACCTAAAACTATATCTAGTATGAACAACCAAACGCTTGAATCATTGGTGGAGCACAAAGGTTTTCCAAGTTTAAGTAACATTGCTAAATTTGTAATACAAACAAGAAAACGTCCTTTAATACCCCCTGCCCGTCTTATTACAAAAAAGATTAAAATAGGAATGACTTCTACATATGTCCCGTGTGTTTAAAACCCTGTTCCTTTGAAGGCCTACCCCCATCAATTGCATGCGATAAGTGCAATAAGTGGTTCCACTGGCAATGTGTAGGTATAGGCACCAAACCATGCAGTAGTCACTGGTATTGCTTATCTTGCTCTTAATGTCCTGTTTATTCTAATTGTTTCATGTTATTTTGGTGGACTGGGTAATTTACATCCCTTTTTTAAATATGAGTTTATATACAGAAGTTCACAGCCATCTTATAAACAGGCTGTTAAATTGTACGCTCTGAAATCTTTGTTATTTAGTTACTGGTTCCTGGTATAAAAATCCAAAATGACAACCTGATTATTTCCTATTATGCTGATGATACAACTACTGTAATTGTTTGGATGATAACCCACTGTCACTCAGTACCACCCAGCAAATTCATGAAAATTTTGTTAAGAGTATATCAAACTTTATTTCTGCTTGTGGGATTGCTGTTGGATATAGGTTTGTGTCAGCACCGGCTTTACTGATAAACATCAATTGTCAGTAGTCAGCTAATCTTTACTCTCTCATCTATATGCCTCAAAAAATGCAATAGAACCTAAGATACCAACATAGATTTTTCACACATAAGTTTTTCTAATAGTCCTCTATCAAATAAATGAAAAAGTAACTTCACAGGAATAGAAATTCAAAGTTGCCTAGGTTGACGTTTATGTCAACAAGCATGAAGGGTGGTAAATGGAAGGTTTTCTTTGATTACTATTTTATATGAGTTTAGGTGATGAAGGTCTGTTTAGATGTAATAACAAACCTCAAAAATTAGCATTGTGTATTTGTACTAATCTCTTCATAAAACAATTGTTGCTCTGCCTGGAGTTATCCTACCCTTAATGAAATATCTATTTGGTGATCACATACCTTGAAACGACTCTTTTAATGGGATTGCTACAGTCACATACTTTAAAACAACTCCTTTAATAAGATTGCTACAGTAGCAGTGTAGTATCTATTGTATTCCATAGGCAATTATTCCCAAAGGGTGCGTATTATGTAAGTGATCTTTTTTATATGTTGTTGGTTTAGGGGTTCTCCACTGTGATATGATGTTTCTATGATGAAGTATTCAGTTCATAAACCATCTACCTTATACTGAAGGTTAATTGCAGCCATCCCCATTGCATGGAAAGATGTACATTTACACGTGCAGATTAGACAATAGGAAACCTACTCTTGATTATTTCTACAAGTAATTTTAAATTTTCAGAGTCACACACTGCACCAGAAGGGCAACATTCACAATTTGCAATGTTATAATGAGATCTTTGATTTACCTGGACAAAGTGTGTCCTAATTATTTTGTTTTTTACTTATCATTAATGCATGCAAATGATCAATACAGACCGACAGTGAGAAAGAGATGTTTTGAGGACTCTTGATGGGCCTAGGATTTCTGAGGCAGATTGGATGGGTATTGGAATCCAATATGAGGTGCAGTGGTCAAGGTGCCTTACTCGCTACCAAAAGTAGTGTACTATCTTTGATTTCCATCACAGGAATTTTTTTAATCCAATATATATGTCAAGACTTAGTTCAAACTTTCCAATGGAATGTGTTGAACATTGAAATTCATATGATGATATGAAATCCAAACAAGCCATTTTCTGGACTCAGTAACGAAAAAAAAATCAAGTGGTTTCGGTATCAAAGAAAATTAAAACAATTAGTGTCTGCCATGCTTGGAAAATGATGGAATGTGATTCTTGCTTAAAGGAGCTCAAACAATGAATGCTTAGCCTGATAAAACTGAAAACAAATTATTTGACTTTGAAAGAAATCAAACAGATGATAGATGATCCTAAAGTATTCAGAATGCAAGTCGTCAAAACAGATCAAAAGTGAGGATGAGATTCTTTCTACATGAAACTTGGTGGGCTTAGGTTGTATTGAGTTTCGAGAAAATATATTAGGCTTGTAGGAATTGCCAAGCTGTGGAGGAATGCACTCAAATGAATGCAGAAATTCTAGCTACGGCTGTGATAATGAAAGTTTCGACAACAGAGATACATTGAAAGTGTTGTTTTGGTTGTTTCTAATCTGCACACACAATAAGATATTTTGTGCCAAAATGGGAGGCAACTCTGGACAAAGGAGATTTGATTACAGTTTATAGGTATAATGAAGCCACATAGGCTTTCTTTCATTAAGGGAAATAACAATATCAAATATGCATGTTTCTTATATGTCAAAATATGGGCACAATGATGAAGCAAATTTAAAACATTCATTAGGACTTAAATTCATGCACCTGCAATTGCTTTAGTATAGGAGCCTGGTTTAAATGAGCAGGGATTTAAATATGACTCTTTCTTACCTCCGCCAATGAAGTTGGACGGAGGTTATGATTTCACCTCCGTTTATCTGTCATCAAGATATCTCAGGAAGTAATGATTGGATTCTGATGAAATTTGGTGTGTGGTTTTGTTACTGCTTCAGGAAGTGTTTAAAGTTAGAGGCATACCAGAGAATGGAAAGGGCAGTAATGGAGGGGTGGGGATATTATAAGATGAGATCTGTCAAGACTAAGTTGAAACTTTCCAATGAAATGTGTTTTAACAATGAATTTGTGCTCTGATTGAAGATCCAAACAATCAATTTGCTGGACTTAAAAGAGATTTACATCAAGTGGTTTCTGGATTCAAAGAAAATTAAACAATTGGTTTCTGTCACTAATGGAGAATGATGGAATGTGAGTCTTTAATAAAAGGAACTCAAACAATGAAAGCATCACCTGAATGAAATTGAAAACAATGCTTTGGCCTTGAAAGAAATCCAGTCAGAAGATAATCTTGACACATGTACAGAATGCAAATGATCATTACAGATCAAAACTTGAGGATGAATATTGGTGGGCCTAGGATTTCTAAAGTAGATTATATTAAGTATAGGATCAAATGAACTCTTTTAAATTATTCTAGACATGTTGGAATTGCAACTGGGGCGGAGGTATGCGCTCTAGAGAGTGATAATATTCTAGTTTGCACAAGTGTTCATACCTACATGCTTCAAATGGAAAAAAGGAAAGTACGATTAGATGTACTTTAAATGAGAGACAACACTTAAAGTTCTGATGGTGTGGAAGTAACTTCTGCGGCATGTTTCTTGAATAGCAGCAATAAAACTTTGTTAAAAACGTAGAAAATCTATATCTGATATAAAAGAAGTAGCATCATTAAAAGTTGGAAGAGACCATATGATGGATTCAATGATGGGGGCCCAATCTTGACTTTTGATGCTCAAAATCAAAAAGTGTGTGTGGGGGGTGTGAGAGAACCTTGCAATTGCAGACATTTGAGAAATTGATGTTTAAAACAGCTTTTAATTCTACAGAAATCCTTTTTCATATTTTGAGTGGTAAAAATCTCTTACCCACTATGTGACTTGAACATGACTGGAAAGGATGTTAGCAATTGTTTCAAGTGTTAATGGAAATGATAAGTTTCAGCTGATATTTGCAAAAGAACACAAACATATGAAAGTGTATAATTGAATACACATTTTGAGTAATAAGTATAAAGTGTGATCAACTAAGTAAATATCTGTCAATGTTTTAAATGTTCATATTACAGTTTGATTATTGTGAAATTACGGCAACATTCAATATTTATTGTAAGTATTAATAATTATTGTTAAGATCATAATTTCATTTGCCTAATAAAATAATGATTAACTACAAATGAAACTTTTGATGTCATTCATCTTTTTTTATAGTGTAATATTTGCTAGTTTGTTTTCTTAAGAATATTCTTTTTGGCAGAAAAATGCATATTTAAACATAAATAATATTAACATGGAAAAACACCCTGACTGATTGGGGTATGGTAAAGACTCAAAAACTGTTGTTTGGATTTGTTGAATACCCTCAAAGAATAATGATGAATAATTGGAAAGCTGACTGGACATCAATGATGTTGTAGCATTAACCACGTTTTACCAAGGTTTACTCAATGTACAATTAATAAATTTAACAAATATCAGTAGTAAAAACTTCATTTTCACTACACTATGCATGTTTATGCTATTTAGAATGCACACACAACCCCTAAGCATGCTCACTTGAACAGTATCCCTATGCCAAGTTACATGAATTTATACCATTTATAACATAAGTTATGAAAACTTTAACCCAAACTTTAACCTGACAATTTTATTCATAGTTATGCAAATATGCTAATTAGTTTGCATGCACAATCCTCCAATCATGCTCATTTGATCAGTACCCATGTCCTCTACCACTATGTCAAGTCACATGAATGTACTGTACGCCATTCATAACTTAAGTTATGAAAACTTTAATTAACGCCGACGCCGACACAGACACCGTGGGTAGTAGAATAGCATCGAGCTAAATATCATTAACTATTCATTAATTCACATTACACTGCTTCATTCAATTTTTTAATTAACTTTCTAATTTATTTGGAGTTTTGAAAAACATAATGATCATCAACAAAACAGAGAGTAAACAGTTGTACTGTATTAGTATATGTGTTGCCACACTTAATTGCACTGCTTTTGTCTGAAGTAACAATTTGCTATTTTGTTGCCTATTGTTAAATGATTGGCATTCTATTAATTGTGAAAAGCTTAATAATCATATGATTCTGCATTGACTTACAAGGGCAATACACTTGAGTACCATACCAGCCTTCTTGCTGTACAGATGACTGCAGTGCTTCAGTGATGTCTTCTAACCTCTCCATCACCTGTCTGTCATCTACATTATCAAAACAATGAAACAATGAATGATATTATGCTTAGTAATTCTTCATTTCCTTTAAAGGCAAATATGTACAGAAACTTTGAAAATGATGATGAAAACCACCCAGAAAACAAATTTATAAATAGCACAAAATACAACCACTAATTGTACAATTTTAGGCATGAGGATACATGTATTATTGTCAAGGACATAGTCACATTTTTATTTTGGGA
>JAIGNY010000832.1:2642500-2750000 GCA_020152595.1 Chiridota heheva
TGACTGTTTGTTTTCCCCTTTGACTGAAGTTTGAGATTGTCAAAAAAGCATTGTTATGTTGCCATGCACCACAACATTCCCGGATGTCCGATCTTGAAAATGGTTAGGACTGCTGGTCACTAGATAAATTTATTCCACAATCTGATTTTCGATAAAAGAAAAAAATGACTACCTACCTCCTGTATCCTGAAATTTCCAGCTTTTTCGGAGCAACTTTTGTATGTCAGCTGTTGCCGGTGATTGCTTCCTAAATAGTTGCAAATGGTGTGGGTTGAAAAAACCTGTCATTTGAGTATGTAAAGCACAATCTGCAGAATGGTCTTTTTAATTGTCGACTGACCCAAAAATGGTGTAAAAATGAAAATTAATCGTTTTTTTAATACTGATTTATCATTTCTAAAGTTTTTGTAGCAATCAACAGCTAAAACGACTGTTCAATGGATTTTGCATAACACTAAAGCAACAGGTTTTTCGAGCCTACACCATTTGCAACCATTTGCGAACAATCACTGGTGACAACAGACGTACAAAAGTTACTCCGAAAAAGCTGGGAATTTCAGTATACAGGAGGTAGGTAGGGATTTAAAACAAAAAAATCGGATGTGGAAGGAATTTATCTTGTGACTATCAGGAGTCATAACCATAGGTAGGCCGGGGCATTTTTGTAGGAATGAATTTCCTGTGAAAATGGCAGTACTGCATATGGAGCCTTATGTTAATGACCCCTATAGTTGCCATTTGGAGTTTGGCCTATAATTGTTTTTGAAACAGCTTAATAGACAAACACTAAATGTTAAATGTATCTTAAGTTTGTTTATTGCGGAAACAACACACACTTAGAGCTGGAATTCAAAATTCATTCCTACTTCGATAGGGAGTCAAGTTAGGGGTAGTAGAGGGGGAGTGGTGTTCCATGATATAGGATCTCATGTTAGCATTCTTCCATGCAATGGAATTTCAGTGCACATCGGGATTTGTTGGTGGCCGATACTGAGATAGATGGTTGGTTAATTAGGATTGTCTCTGGGATTGGTGTATTTGTGGCATGCTGCTCTTTAATTAATATTAATTGATCAAGCTGTAGGAAAAAGTAATATTTACCCATTGTAGCAGTTTTTATGGCTGACGTTGTGGTAATGTTATTGCACAAAATGAATTTAAGAATCAGTTTGCAATTCACCCAACAAAAACTAGTTTTGTTTTCATCTCCAGGTGACTCTTCATGATCGGTCATTGCTTGCAGGTGATCTCGTGCAGCGGTCAGAGGCACACAGTAGCAGTGGTCAGCTTGGGACAGTGCGAGCCGCTTACATCAACTGTCATTTGCAGATTTTAAGCACTAAACAAATGATTTATGATGTATCCAGTCGGAGAATTCAACAAATTAGGGTAAGTTGCATTCGGTAAAGGTGGTGCTCTTGTAAAAAGCAGATGTTGTTTGATAGCTTCAATGGTCCCATCTACAATACTGCTGGTTGAGAATTTAGAAAAAGGAGAATTGTTTAGCATGTTGTTGTTAAGAGTCCATTAGGTCGTGAACGACTTCCGATGATGCAGTGACCCTTTTGCCTCTCCAACTTATCCATAGCCTCCTGTTTTAATTATTTTTTGTTCCACTGAGTAACCTTTTTGATATTATCAAGCCATTTCATTGGTTGCCTTCCCCTCTTTCTTCTGCCTTCCATTCCCCCTTCAAATATATCTTTTACCAGGCTGTTATTATTCCTGGTGATGTGGCCATAATAACTAAGTAAGTTGCTGTTTGAAGATGACATTCAAAAAGGGATTTGTCAGATCATTGGTCTTCTTCTTTGTTTGGCATACATTGTTTGCAAGAAGCAACTACATGCTATTCAATTTGTACTTTGATTTGTCTCATTTAGCCATTTTCACATTTGTTCCCATTTCTCCCATCCAGCCATTCTCTGCAGGAACTTTTGTTCTCCTGGACTCCTGGATTGGAGAAGTGGTGGATTACTCGACACAAATCGTTGTCAGACTGAAAAATGGTGCTAAGTAAGTTGAGTGAATTCCTCTTTTGTGCATAAAGTTTCTTTTTTTAAATTCATCGCCCCCATGTTATCCTTAAACACTTCTTGAGACACTTTAACACGAAATGCCTACAGCATTTATTTTTATTGAAATCCGTACAGCATTTATTTTTTAATGAAATCCAGACCTGTCTATAAATTATAAGGACAGGAAGAGGCAACATTAACTAAATTGATTTAAAATCCACTAAAAAACATGAAGAAAGGAAAAACTGTTAACAAAATAGGCTTAAAATTGGCCATTTTACAGCTTTTTGAAGATTTGGTGCAGATATGGGCAAATTCTGTCTGCACATTTTTGTGTTACTCTTGTGATGTATAAACGGGACATCTATTTAAGAAATTTTGAACATTTTTAATGCTTGAAATTAAGGGAAGAATTATAATGAAATTTTAAGGTGTTTTTCTGTTTATACATCACATTTTTTCAATATATTAACAAAATTTGAAACTTAAATTACTCATAACTTGAAAATTACACATGCTATTTTCAAAATTCAGACGGGTAACCTCAGAATTTCATGCTCTTTTTAGTCTGTGGCTGAATCTGTCCATTGACCTGTGAGAAGTACTTGTTACATCAGCATGCTGGTTTAAGTGTAGAACAATTAGTACATATAAATATAAATATGAAATGGATCTGAGTGTTAAAGTGGATGACCACGTTGAAACCCAAAATAGTTTTTTTCGTGGTCATTTCTGTTGCCATTGGCTGAGTGTCTGCTGTCAGTTTTGTTTGCTGACTCACATGGAGCTACAGTACTCTTCCTTCATGGCTGACTGTACACTAAATCCTGATAGATATATGCAAAGTATTCACTACGGTAAATGGAAATGTTAAATCAATATCTAGTTATACCAGAGCACATATATTTGATTGGCTTACAAAGAAATATTTGCTTTTATTTCTTTGAAGTTAGAAAATTTGAAATAGATCATAAAGAAATACATGCTATTATGATGTAATATATCATTTTATTATGTTTGTCATTATGATGTGATATATCTCTGTATTATGTTTGTCAATATGATGTGATGTATTATGTTTGTCAATATGATGTGATATATCTTTGTATTATGTTTGTCAATATGATGTGATATATCTTTGTATTATATTTGTCATTATGATGTGATCTATCTTTGTATTATGTTTGCCATGATGTGATATATCTTTGTATTATGTTTGTCAATATGATGTGATGTATTATGTTTGTCAATATTATGTGATATATCTTTGCATTATGTTTGTCATTATGATGTGATATATCTATGTATTATGTTTGTCAATATGATGTGATGTATTATGTTTTTCTATATGATGTGATGTATTATGTTTGTCAATATGATGTGATATATCTTTGTATTATGTTTGTCAATATGATTAGATATATCTTTGTATTATGTTTGTCATTATGATGTGATATATCTCTGTATTATGTTTGCCATTATGATGTGATATATCTGTGTATTATGTTTGTCAATATGATGTGATATATTTTTGTATTATGTTTGTCATTCTGATGTGATACAGTATATCTCTGTATTATGTTTGTCAATATGATGTGATGTATTATGTTTGTCAATATGATGTGATATATCTTTGTATTATGTTTGTCATTATGATGTGATATATCTCTGTATTATGTTTGCCATTATGATGTGATATATCTGTGTATTATGTTTGTCAATATGATGTGATATATTTTTGTATTATGTTTGTCATTCTGATGTGATACAGTATATCTCTGTATTATGTTTGTCAATATGATGTGATGTATTATGTTTGTCATTATGATGTGATATATCTCTGTATTATGTTTGTCATTATGATGTGATATATCTCTGTATTATGTTTGTCAATATGATGTGATATGTCTCTGTATTATGTTTGTCAATATTATGATATATCTTTGTAATATGTTTGTCATTATGATGTGATATATCTTTGTATTAATTTTGTCATTCTGATGTGATATATCTTTGTATTATGTTTGTCATTATGTGATATATCTTTGTATTATGTTTGTCAACATGACGTGATATATCTTTGTATTATGTTTGTCATGATGTGATATATCTTTGTATTATGTTTGTCATTATGTGATATATCTTTGTATTATGTTTGTCAACATGACGTGATATATGTTTGTATTATGTTTGTCATGATGTGATATATCTTTGTATTATGTTTGTCAACATGACGTGATATATCTTTGTATTATGTTTGTCATTATGATGTGATATATCTCTGTATTATGTTTGTCAATATGATGTGATATATCTTTGTATTATGTTTGTCAATATGATGTGATGTATTATGTTTGTCAATATGATGTGATATATTTGTTTATATGTTTGTTATATGATGTAATAATATATCTATGTAATCTGCTTGTTATCAGGTGTGAACTAACAGAAATGGCGGCAGTAAAACTGATAGATGTTCGAGACCATACTCTGGAGGTATGTTGATATCTATTTATGAGTTTACTTTAGCTATCTTCTTTTTGTAAAAGAATCAGAGCTATGCTGTACAGTACATACAATTCTGTGTGTATTGAGGAGGCTGAATTTAATGTGTTTAAAGGAGACATAATGTCTGGCTTTTTCTTCATTTAATATGATAAAATAATAATTATTAGTCATCTGAAGAAAAAATGATGTCATACACCCAGTACAGAATAGAATATTAATGTTTCTTTGACCTCGAAAAGGCCATGGACACCACCTGGCGGTATGGTATCCTCAGGGATCTTCACTCCTCCTGCCTCAGAGGTCTCCTTCCAACCTTCATCCAGAACTTTCTCCACTCTTGCCATTTCAGGGTGCGCATCGGTAACACCTACTCTCAAAGGTATACCCAACACCTGGGTGTCCCCCAACGCAGCATTCTCTCCCCGTCTCTTTTTATCCTCAAATTCAACAGCATCTCCAAAGCTCTCTCCCCCTAACATCAAGTGCTCTCTCTATGTTGACAATTTTGCTGTTTTCTTGTCCTCTCCATGCTTTCAAACTCTCCAAAATAACCTTCAAAAATGCCTGGATAAGTTACCTCACTGGAGCGACACCAACGGCTTCAATTTCTCAAAAGACAAAACTGTTCTCATTCATTGCAACAACAGCAACTCTTTCTTCCTTCATCCCAATCTCCGTCTCAAAGATTCCATCATTTTCAGTGAAGATAGTTCTTGTTTCCTTGGAATCACTGTTGATTCTAAGCTTGCTTATCTCCCCCACATCAACACCCGCACTGTTACAAACCCTCAATCTCCTCAATCTCCTCTCTAGCACTGACTGAGGAGCCAATCGTCTCACCTTGCTCACCTAATATCGCTTCCTTCTCAGATCTAAGTTGGACTATGGCAACTTCATTTACGGCTCTGCCCGCAAACTTTACTTGAGGCACATCGAGGTCATCGAAAACACTGCCCTAAGGCTCTGCCTTGGCGCCACTCAAACCACCCTCATCACCAGTCTTCATGTAGAGGCCAACAAACTCCTCCTTGACCTTAGGTGCACCAGGGCCGGCCTCTACTTCGCTCTTCGCATCCTCACATTTCCACGGAACCCATGTTTCCATTCCACCCACTCTCCTTCCTTCACCAATCTCTTCAATCTCAACAAATGCATCTCCTACCTTTTGGTATCTGGACGCATTCTCATTTCCCCAAAGCCAACATCAAATTTTCTTGATAGCCAGGCACACTATCCCTCCCACTCCCACCTAGGTTATCCCTCCTCCCTAAGTTTTCCTCAGCCTTTCCTCCTACACGAAGCTCTTCACAACTCAGCCTTCTTTCGCTCCAAATACTACCAACTCAGTAGACATTTCCACTACTTCTCTTTCCTCTTCACCGACGGCTCCACATGAGAAGGCTCCTCTGCAGCCTCCGCCACCTGTCCCGGCATCACCCTTTCTTCAAGATTACCTGATGAAGCCTCCATCTACTCTGCTGAAGCAAGGGCTATCCTCCTAGCTTTAAACCTTGCAGAACTCTCCTTCTGCCCCCGCTTCGTCATCTTCTCTGACTCAAAATCCATTCTCACTGGCATCATCAACATGCTCTGGTCTAATCCACTAATCTTACAAATCCTAAACAAACTTTACGTTCTCTCTTCCTTCTGGATCCTCAGCCATGACGTCAGCATCTTTGGCAATGAGAGGGCCAACTGAGCCGCCAACAACGCTCTGTTGAACCACATTTCACCTATCCTTATTCCTCACTCTGACTTCCGCTTCACCATTTCCAGCAACCTCAGGAAGTCCTGGCAAGACTCCTGGAATCTTGAGACCAGTAACAAATTTGACCTATCAATCCCAAAGTTGGGACCAACCCTCCCCTGCACAGTCGCAATCGTAAAGAGAATGTTGTTGTCACCCACACCCACCTCGGTCACTCCTTTCTCACCCACTCCTACCTCCTTTCAGGCTCTCCTACACCTCTCTGCCCTACTTGCAACACTGACCTCTCGATCAAGCATATTCTCTTAACCTGTCCTTTGGACCTCAACCCCTTTACCTGTATTTCTGACCTCTTCAAAATAATCCCTCCTCCAACATCATCACTGTCCTCCACAATAACAACTTATTTCACCTGATCTACTCCTTACCCACACTTCCCTATTTCCAAACCTACCATCCTATCCTTCCTTCCTTTTTATTACCTTTACTTGCTCTTTTATTATTTATTATATTTATCTCTCCTTTGTTTCTTCTTTTCCTCTCCTATTCCTCTCTGTCCTAATTCTTGCACCTTAGATTTTTTTCACCCTCTTGGCACATTTTACTTTGACTGTCGCAGTGCCATTAAACATCAACAAACCAAACCAAACCAATGTATTTCTTTATAATCTATTTCAAAATTTTTAAGAAATAATTTTTCCTTTGCATGGGCTATGAATTTGTATCTGATATTAATTATTATTAACCCATACTCTACCACGCGGCAATATTATCGCCATTTTGGGTGCCCCATCTTTGACCCCGCCTCCCAAGCTCATTTTCAAAAAAGTGCTGGTAGAGTAAGAGTTAAAGCCCTTAGAACCTCATGTCAAGTGACTTTGGAAAGAAACTTTCAAAGAGTATTTTAAAGCAATACATTATGTGTGCTATAGCTTATTTGGCAAATTACGTCATCATTGGCAAATTTCAACACAAAATTAGACAAAATGGCAGTGTCCATGTTGCAACTTCAAACTTGGATAACTTGAGAATGGAGTAAGATTTTATGATAGGGCAGGGTTTGCATTAGCAGTGCGATTGCGAGAATCATGCAATCAGTTCTCAGAATCGCACACAAAATTGAAAGCAATGCGGGATTGTCGCGCATAACTACCGGGAGCTGCTGGCTATGACAAGTATCCAAATCCGTGCTAAGCATTCAGTGATAACATTAAGCCTTGAGTTTGTAACGATATGATTTTAAAAAGGGAGGGGAAGGAGGGAGGACGCTCTTAAACCAATTATGCGGGGGGACGCTCTTAAACTAATTATGCGGGGGGACATTCTTAAACCAATGAAATATAAACATTGTGGGTGAAACCGTAACTTTTTACCACATATGTTGTTTACGCAAGAAAACCATTTTTTTAAATGAAAAAAACAAACAAATTTTTCCCATAGTTATAACCGGCAGGTGTAGTTTATTATTAAATTCTCTATCATATATCAAGCTAGAATATTGAACTTAACGTCTCCTTTAAATTGAACTGATGTATACGAGGCACTGAGGTGATTTCAAGATAAATGCATTCTCTTTTTCATTGAAATAGCAGAAGATGGTTTCCAATGTAAAAACCCTCTTGTGAACATCAGTCTTAAAATAAAATATTATTGTAAGAAAACAAGTAGATATATTGTAAAATAAGGAAAGCTGTAGTTACACTATAGTTAATTTATTTCACTTATGGTATAAGATTATAAACTTGACCAAACTTTAATATGAAAATGAAAATGATGCATAGCAATATCACAGTATCATATGGTAAGGTTGACAAAATGATGCATAGCAATATCACAGTGTCATATGGTAAGGTTGACAAAATGATGCATAGCAATATCACAGTATCATATGGTAAGGTTGACAAAATGATGCATAGCAATATCACAGTATCATATGGTAAGGTTGACAAAATGATGCATAGCAATATCACAGTATCATATGGTAAGGTTGACAAAATGATGCATAGCAATATCACAGTATCATATGGTAAGGTTGACAAAATGATGCATAGCAATATCACAGTATCATATGGTAAGGTTGACAAAATGATGCATAACAATATCACAGTATCATATGGTAAGGTTGACAAAATGATGCATAGCAATATCACAGTATCATATGGTAAGGTTAACATAATGATGCATAGCAATATCACAGTATCATATGGTAAGGTTGACATAATGATGCATAGCAATATCACAGTATCATATGGTAAGGTTGACATAAGTAGTGTTGTGTAATAACAACATATGATTCTTCAACAAAATGGAAAATTCTGGAAGTGAAATATACCAGTTCTAAAAGTTGCAAAGAAAAGAAACTTAATTGGAAAAGACATGAACAAACAGAAACTATTTAATGTCATTAAATCTCTTTCAGCAACTTAATAGTATCAAAAATAGAAATAAGAGAATGGTTGCATTGAAGAGTTATTGTGAAGCATGCATGAAATGCTAGGTCTGTGGTTGTATCCCATCTGGACTGTTGCAATGGCTTATTGTTGTCTTTTTTTTATCTAATTGTTTAACTTTATATATCCCAGCGAGGGAATATCTAAGATCCAGTAATGACATCAAACACACCCAAGCATCAGGGTGCAGACTGGTGACAGATCCTTCCCTGTAACTGCTTCTCTCGAATGGAATAAACTCCCTCTATTTATCAGACTGTTTCCTTTTGTTGAAAGTTTTAAGAAGTCATTGAAAACTCATCTTTTTGTTTAACTGTTTCCTTTTCTATTGACTTAATCATTTATTTATGAAATATTATTTTGTTTATTGCTCTATGTTAAATGTTTTATATCATTTTTATTACTCTGTATATTTGTAAGCACTTTGAGCCTTCTTATGAAAAAGTGCATATTAAATGCAAGTTATTATTACTATTCAATCTGTCTTCACCAGGATTCTGCATTTGGTGTCAATGATGGTTTCTATCCGTGTCAGATTCTGAGGGGAAAGGCGTCGGTCTTCAAGAACGCTCATTGGTTGAGTGGTCAGCAGCCAATCATCACAAGCAAAGGTCATTTCAGAGTGGTTGTAGAGGAGGTAATTCTTTCTTTTTTGTTAATTCATTCTCAGAGAGTATATTCTGTTTAGCTTTTATTTTACTTTTTTCTTTCCTTTTTAGTCCTGCTCGCTATTTTGTTTTCTAAAAAAATAAATTTCTCTCCTAATTGCTATGTGCTATATCATGTGTTAACATGCAGTTTGTAATTGTGCTTGAATTTTCATTGAAACTCATTCCTGGTGGAGTAAGAATTAATTATAAAATTTCCCACCGTTCTGAATAGTGTCAAAAATCTTCCCATGAAAAATCATGACAAATAATAATAATGTAGTGAATACATCTTTATATACTTCCCTCTTTTGCAATTAATGTACTTTTCATAGCACATGTACAGTACATGGGGGACATTTTTAGAGCACATCTATTGTTGTTTACTCAAGAAATCTAAAAACATATGTTTTTATGATTTTTTTTCTTCCCGCGAATTTCCGATTTTCCCTGGTTATAAAACCGCTGGATCCTTAGATTTTTTCCAGCTCGGATTCCTGGTATTTTACTGTATTTATATATAAATTGAGCTGTTTATTGTATTTCTGTATGTTTTTCTAGTCATTTTCTAAAGCTTCTATTATATATTATTCTAAAATACCCAAATGGTGGAGTACCCCCTTGCCTCATGGGTGTTGTGTCTACTGAAACGGAGCAAATAAACTGAGCAAAAAATAAAATAGAATAATGATACTGGTATTGGGTGAGCTGAGCAAATGGTCCTTTAATGGCGAGTCAATTGTTATGTAATAACAAAGACTGAACTGTGTGCTAATATATTAAGCACTAAACAAGTATAAAACTGTATCCCATCAGTCTTATAAAGTTCCTTAGTTCACAAGTCAACATTGATACATTATTTTATTGATACATTCCTTTAGATATCATTGTCACCCGCATCCGCCTCACTTACTCCTCTCTCACCCACTCCCATCTCCTTTCTGGCCTCCCTGCCACTCTCTTACCCACCTGCAACACCGACCTCTCCATCAAGCATATCCTCTTAACTTGTCCCCTATACCTGAACTCCAGGTCTCTTCTCTCCTCACCTCAATCTCAGATCGCTTCAAAAACAATCCTTCCTCCAACATTATCAACTTCCTCCGCAACAACAACCTATTCCACCATATCTAATCTTCCTTTCTCTTTCCTTCTACACCTAACCTTACACACCCCCTCTTTTCACCTTAATTGTTCTCCCAAATTCACCCTATTTTCTCCCCTTTCTCCCTCTCAATCCTCCATCTCCTCTCTGCCCTAACTCTTACACCTTAATTTCTTAACACCCTCTTGGCCCATTTGACTCTTGACATTCACGGTGCCGTTAAACATCAACAAACCAAACCAACATTCTTTTATTGATACATTCTTTTGTTGATACATTCTTTACTAACTCGTGGCATCTTGAATGTTGTGTATTGTCCTGTTTTCTTCATTTGTGGCGGTGGTGGTGATAGTTTGGGTTTTTTATGGGGTGAGCATAATTTGAAATCATTATAAAACTTCCCTCGGGTTCTGAATACAGGTGTCAACAATCTTACCACAAACAATAGTGGCAGAGATAATATTAATGTAGTAAATACATCTCTATATGCTCCCCTGAATTCAATCTACTATTCAACGTACAATTACATTTGGCAATGTTTTTAGAGCACATATTTACCCATCTCCCCCTCCTTCCGCTAATTGTTTATTATTATTATTTATTTTTTATGAAGAACTTCTTCCCGCGAATTCCCATTTTTTCCTGCAGTTATTACCGCTGGAACCATAGATTTTGTCCAACTCTGGGGGACTAATCCTTCCTAGCCCATCATCTTGTTATTTTATGTTAAGAGATGAGATGAACTTGTGAGGCTGCATAGACGTAGCCATAAACCAAGATAAGTAACCTCTCCGATTAAGGAAATAAGCCACACCCACCATAGCAACGCGGTAACTAGGTGGGACAAACAAACCTCAAATTCACAATCATGAACAACCATATAGACATTTGGATGTTCGTCTGGCCTGCCGCAAGCTTTGATCCATTTATGGCACTTCTCCAAATCTTTCGAGTTTTCAGCAAAAGGAATAAACAAAATTCCATCTGCTGACCATTCTGGGTAATGGAAATTGGATTACATAGTGCAATTTTTGCAATTGTTGTTCACCATTTTGTCGTCACTCAGACTGTGTGTGCAGAAATTTAATTTGTATGGTATATTGCATTGACTGCATCAGCGTGAGCCACTAGCTAGTTCTACTGTACCAGTACCGCGTAGGATTTTTGCCCCACTTATAATTACACAGATTTTGTTGCTAGACAAATTTATGTGGTGATTGGTTGAAAAAGCTGTCAATCATCTAATTCAGTGAGGTTAATTGAATTTGACTTGGCTGCAAAGTCAAAGCTGCTAGACTTGCTAACAAGGCAATGTTGTAGTAATTGTATGACAGCATATGTATGTGAAAAGACTGGCGGAGTACTTTGGACGTAAGCACAGTATAATATTTACAATTGATGCCTGTACCAGGATTAGGAGAAGGAGAAGAGAAAGTACTGAAAATTTCTGCAAAGTTGTTGTTTGCCAATCATGTAAGTGTATAGATGTCTAGACAGCAATATGATGCATACAATTGTGAGGAGCATTAGGTTAAAGTTTTTGCCAAGCATCCAAGATACTGTAATCGACGTAAGGCGCAATATGAAATATAAATTGTGCCACTTTTACTGCCAAAGTTTCTTCACAATAAGCGCCCAAGCTTGGGATTTGTGCACAGTACCATTTAAATTGTGAAACTAGTTCTATCCCTACAACAACCACCATAAAACCACCGCAATGGTTGGCCAAAAAATAAACAGGCTTTGTCTGGGTGCCTACAGGACCTTCCCAATCACCAGCCTTCATGTTGAAGCCAACGAACCCAGAAAGCTTAGCCTCTCCTATGCTTTTAGAGTCCTCACCAACACCCAGAACCCTGTTTACAACCTCATTAGGTACGTGTACCTCAATTTCTCCACCCTCTTTGATAGGACTAAAACCCTATTCCCTCCCTTTAGCTTATGCATCAAATCAGACCTGCTCCATCTCGGCATCAACCCCGCCACTCTTGGCACCTTCTCCCGGCCCAAGTTTCCTCCTTGGGCCACCCTCTCCCCTTCTATCCACCTGGGCCACTCCACTCATCACAAAACCCAAACCCACCCTAACCTCTTCATCAATCTCCACAACCAAATCAAAGTCCAACTCTCAAACTACACCTCCATCTATACTGATGGCTCCAAGAAAGGCAACAAGACAGCTGCTGCTGCTGCTGCTGTCATCCAAGACATCACCCTCAAGAACAGACTTCCCGACTACTCGTCCATCTTTTCAGCTTAGGCAAAGGCCATCCTTCTCGCCCTCAACTTTATGGAGTACTTTCCACTCAGCCACTTTGCCATCTTCTCCGACTCCAAGGCTGTTCTTACTTCTTTACTCAATCCTCAATGGGATAACTTCACATCTCACCTCCTCCGGAGGAAACTCCTTTCGCCCACTCTCTGCAGGAAAAGTATTCTTTTCTTCTGGATACCCAGTCATGTTGGCATTCCTGACAATGACAGGGCTGATGCAATCGCTAAGCTTTCCCTCAACATCCCCCCTACCCCATTTCCCAAAACCATTTCTGACATCAAACAGCTTATCGCTTCCCTTGTTCATGACTGTTGGCAAACCTCATGGGACTCCCAAATTGATAACAAACTCCACTCATCCAGCCCACCATTCTGATCAAACCCACAATCAACAACCTCTTTTGTGTCAACAATGTTCAAATTACCTGTCTTAGACTAGGTCACACCCACCTCACTCACTCCCACCTCTTTATTGGCTCCCCCAACCCCTCTGCAACAATTGCCATTGCACCCTCACAGTCCATAATGTTCTCCTTGCTTGCCCCTGTACAACCTACCCAGAGTTTCCCTTGCTCTCCACAACTCAATTGCCGAGTTCCTCCAGAAAAACCCTCCGGATCAAATGATCTCCCTTCCTTCATCATGCTTCCCTCTACAACCATATTTAGTTCTCCTCTTCCTCCACCCTCTCTCTACTTTGTTTTTTTTCACCCATGCACCTCCTTTCTCCATTCCAGCTTTCTGACTCTTAGTTCTTGAATTTCTCTCATTCTCCCTGTTTTCTTTCCTACCCACCTCTAAAATGATCCAACCTCTCAGGCACAATTTGACCCTCATTGTTGTGGTGCTGTCAAGTCCTCATCAAACAAAGAAACAAAAATAAACATGTAATGTCACAAAACTTGGAGTTGGGGTCTATATTAAGTTTTCAAGTTACCCGTTATTGCACGTTCTTGGAGCATCCCAAGTAGCTCCGAATTTGGGAAGTCAAAGGGAAAGATATCCCCATTTAATTTCTATGAAGTCTCACTCCCCACATTAACAGGGATTCAGCTTAGCGTACCAGGAAAGACATGAAACACATCAAAGACATTTAGTTTGTAAACAATATCTATTATGTATTGAATTTTTTTTGTTGACAAAGCTTACCCTAAACACTTTGTTTCCCACAGGTTGTAGTTTCAAGTCTGGATGTGGAGTGGCAGACACGAGGCTTAGGTGGAGTGGACTCCCAGAACCTGAAACCTCCCCCAGGAACCATCACTGGAAATTATATCAAGAGGTAATGGCCAGATGTTGTTGATAATTTCATAAAATGATACTGTTAACCACAAAAAACACTTTAGGCTGCTTTAACTTTTGACCCTATGTATAAGAATTAAGCTTTGATTAATCTTAGATACACTGTATAATCAATTTTAAAGTCATGTCATTCATAATCTTTGTTTATCAAATTGATTTTTGCTGTTTAAGATGTAATTGAAGCAAAACATACACACTTTTTTCTGCATGTGTGCCTCTTATTCTTAACAGCAGATTTTTCTGACAACCTTATTTCATAAACATAAACACATATTTCATTAACATAAACACATATTTTATAAATGTAAACACATCAAACGTTTGTTTTAAATGTACATGGTAATCATCAGCTAAGCAAGACTACATGGAACTTTGCCATAAATTCCAAAAGAGATAAACTTTGAACCATAATTTTTAGACTGCTGATATCCATTCATTGATTCTTAATCTAAAAATAGTTTCTATTTGTCCCTCGATCTCCAAGCATTTAGCATGATAGATGCTTGCCCCTATATCCCTAGTAAGATTTTACAGTTTTGTATTCATTGGTCTCTTGATCTCTAAGTACTGTATTTAATATGATAGATACTCTAAGTAAGAGGCTTGTCCCTTGATTTCTAAGTATTTAGTGTGATAGATACTCTTAAGTAAGAGGCTTGTCCCTTGATCTCTAAGTATTTAGTGTGATAGATACTCTTTAAGTAAGAGGCTTTTTCCTTGATTTTTAAGTATTTAGTGTGATAGATACTCGAAGTAAGAGGCTTGTCCCTTGATCTCTAATTATTTACAGTTTGTCTTCATTGGTCCCATGATCTCCATGTATTTAGTGTGATAGATACTCTAAGTAAGAGGCTTTTCCCTTGATCTCTAAGTATTTAGTGTGATAGATACTCTTTAAGTATAGACACTCATAAGTAAGTATTTACAATATGTGTTCATTGGTATCTTGATCTTTAAGTATTTAGTGATATTAGATACTCTAATATGAGGCTTGTCCCTTGATCTCTAATTATTTACAGTTTGTGTTTATTGGTCCCATGATCTCCATGTATTTAGTGTGATAGATACTCTAAGTAAGAGGCTTGTCCCTTGATCTCTGAGTATTTAGTGTGATAGATACTCTAAGTAAGAGGCTTGTCCCTTGATCTCTGAGTATTTAGTGTGATAGATACTCTAAGTAAGAGGCTTGTCCCTTGATCTCTAAGTATTTACAGTTTTGTTTTCATTTACTTATTCCAGAGTGAAGCCTCTCAAGTTCTTCTCCGCTGACACCTTTCAACTTGGTGATAAGGCCATGTACACGATCCAAGAAACTGATTCCCTCTCTATCCATCCTGTACCAACTGGGTCATATCATTGCTTCTACAATCCATCGAAAACAGACCCTTCAGTTGCCAATCTGCCGTCTACCAAGGAAGCAGTAGATGGGGCTGCCACTCAGCAGGAGCAGGTTGATGTTGAAGTTGTCAATCAGACGGTAGCTGACGATCAGATGGGAGCTGTCGATCAGACGGGAGCTGTTGATCAGACAGGAGCTGTCGATCAGACGGGAGCTGTCGATCAGATGGGAGCTGTTGATCAGACGGGAGCCATCGATCAAATGGGAGCCATCGATCAGACGGGAGCTGGCGATCAGACCGGAGATGTCGATCAGACTGGAAGCCCACATGGAGATCTGGATGCCGTCAAAACTGCTGAAGTAAAATTGGATGAACCAGACGGAGAGAGCCAAGACTGTGAGACCAGATCCCAGACCAACCTTCTAATGCAGAAAGTTGATATCCTGAACTCGTTGTACAAAGAGTTGCGCGATGTATCAACAACTATCATGGAGATAACAAAACATTATAAGCCATGGATAAATGGTCTTGCCGACAAAGGGAGTGCTCATTCTAGAAGCTCTCTTAGAGATCTGGAATATTTAAATACCAAGCTTGAAGAGAGGACTCAGAAGTTGTTGAAAGACAGCCAGAAGTTACAGAAAGACAGTCAGAATACCTGCGGTGATCTCAGTCAAATAGCAACAAAGAAACAACAAACAGCACAGGAAAGAAAAACCAAAGATTCACACATTGATACAGACAGCTCTGAGAATGAGGACTCAGACTCGGATTCCTCCATGGATTCAAATAATTCGATGGGAAAAAGAAGGAAAGTCATATCTAGTGTGTTGCCTCTCACAAACGAAATAGAAAGCTTCGAACATCTTCCAAAAGAAAAAAGCAAAATGCATCTTGTGTTGCAAAGCATGGAGACACTGTGTCGGTTGAAATTACCAACACGGCTACTACTGTTGATATTGAGTGGCAGGTTAGTCATATTTTCTTGCTTAGGCAATTGTTTATTGGTTAAAGATTTATAGATGTGTAGAGGCAACAAAATTCACCCTTTCTTCAAGGTTACCTAATGGAGCCGCCATCTACTCTGCTGAAGCAAAGGCTATCCTCCTAGCTCTAAACTTCACAGAACTCTCCTTCTGCCCCCGCTTCATCATCTTCTCTGACTCATCTAATCTAATGGTCTAATCCACTCATCTTACAAATCTCAAACAAACTCCACGCTCTCTCTTTCTCAGGGAAGAAAATTATCTTTTTCTGGATCCTCAGCCATGTTGGCATTCCTGGCATCGAGAGGGCCGACAGGGCCACCAACAACGCTCTGTCAAACCACATTTCACCTATCCTTATTTCACACTCTTGACTTTCACTTCACCATTTCCAGCTACTTCAGGAAGACCTGGCAAGACTCCTGGAATCTTGAGACCAGTAACAAACTTCACACCATAAATCCCAAAGTCAGGACCAACACCCACCCTGCACATTCGCAATCGTAGCGAAAACATTGTTGTCACCCGCATCCGCCTTGTCACTCCTTTATCACCCACTCCTTCCTCCTATCCATCTCTCCTACACCTCTCTGCCCTACTTGCAACACTGATCTCTCGATCCAGCATATACTATTAACCTGTCCCTTATTCCGGAACTCCAGATCTCTCCTCTCCTCCTCCACTTCCATTTCTGATCTCTTCAAGAACAATCCTTCTCCGACATCATCACCTTCCTCCACAATAGCAACTTATTCCACCTGATCTAACCTTTACCCACACTCCCTTCCTATTCTATCCTATCCTACCATCCTATTCCTCCTTCCCTTTTCTTACCTCTATTCACTTCTTTATTTATTATTCATACCATCCTAATTCTTGCACCTCAGTTTTCTAACACCCTCTTGGCACATTTGACTCTGACTGACTGTCGTGGTGCTGTCAGACATCAACAAACAAACAGCAACTAAATTGCTTTATAACCTATTAAAAACCATCATAGAAGCAACAAAATTCATCAAAATGAGATAAACATTGACCATTTGACAGCTGTTTAAATCTCTGGCATTTATTTGCATATTTTAGGTAAATTTTGTGATGCATTACAGGGCAACTTTATAATGTTCTTTTATATATCCTTTGTTTTTTTTAAATGTCTGTCATTATTCTTTGAAGTGGTGCAGCAAATTCTGAACAAAAGTTTTTGAGTCTTTGCCATGCTTCAATAGAATTCTAGCAGGAATCGACTATCTCACCATTTTCAGTAACAAAGATTTAGGAAAGAAATCAAAATTATACATCACAAATTTTGTAGAAATCGAAACCCGATCAAACTTTGATCAGCCATATCTCAAAAACTTTATGTGCTATTTTCAAAAGTCAAAATCTGATCTGCTTAGCGTTTGATACTCTATCAAGCATGGTAATTCCAGGGCTTCCTGTAAACCTTTAAAAACCTTTAAAACCTTTAAAAACCTTTATTGACAAATTGAACCTTTATTCCTTTCAAAATAAGCTTTCAAACCTTTATAAACCTTTATTTTCAAAGTTAAGTTAGGTAAATGATTCGAGTGCCAAGGTTTTAGCTTCATTGGTAAGTATACACATCTATTTAATAGCATATCTGTTCTCAACACACATTTAAAAAGTAGCAGGACCAAAATAAAATTTTCAACTTCACGTAAGGAATGGACTTTTGGCGCCACCAACTGCCTTTTGCCCAAAAATATGCTCATTGTATGAAAATTTATTCCATGAGTTAATCTTTATAAACCTTTTTATTTAAATCCAAAACCTTTAAAAACCTTTATTTCAACTTTTCCAACCTTTAAAAAAACCTTTATTTAAAAAAAGAGTCACTGGGAGGCCTGTAATTCCTACATGTCCATAGCTCTTTAAAAGTGATTAATTGTGCCTGATTATAAACATGTCAATCTTGGTAATAGTGTTTAAATATTTATTATGTTTAAAGTTTTCCAAGTGTAACATGGATGCTGCCATTTTGTCTAAGTTTGTGTTGAAATCATGCCAATGATGAAATCATGCCAATGATGACATAATTTGCCCTATGTGCTAGCACACATATTGTATTTCTTTAGATTTCTCTATGAAACTTTGTTTCCAAAATGCTTTGAAATAAAGTTGTGACAGCTTGAATCATCAATATACAAATAAACATTCCTAGGACCCAGTAAAGGAATACTTATTGATTAGAAGTTTGAAATAGATTATAAAGAAATACATCAATATTATAATCTGTACTGGGTGTATGACATTATTATTTCAATCTGTACTGGGTGTATGACATTAATATTATAATCTGTACTGAGTGTGTGACATTATTATTCCAATCTGTACTGGGTGTATGACATTAATATTATAATCTGTACTGGGTGTATGACATCAATATTCTAATCTGTGATGGGTGTATGACATCAGTATTCTAATCTGTACTGGGTGTATGACATTAATATTATAATCTGTACTGGGTGTATGGCATTAATATTATAATCTGTACTGGGTGTATGACATTAATATTATAATCTGTACTGGGTGTATGACATTAATATTTTAATCTGTACTGGGTGTATGACATTAATATTATAATCTGTACTGGGTGTATGACATTAATATTCTAATCTGTGATGGGGTGTATGACAATAATATTCTAATCTGTACTGGGTGTATGACATTATTATTCCAATCTGTACTGGGTGTATGACATTAATATTCTAATCTGTACTGGGTGTATGACATTAATATTATAATCTGTACTGGGTGTATGACATTAATATTCTAATCTGTACTGGGTGTATGACATTAATATTCTAATCTGTACTGGGTGTATGACATTAATATTCTAATCTGTGATGGGGTGTATGACAATATTATAATCTGTACTGGGTGTATGACATTATTATTCAAATCTGTACTGGGTGTATGACATTAATATTCTAATCTGTACTGGGTGTATGACATTAATATTCCTGGCCCTCTTTTCCGCCTTGGGCCACCCCCCTTCCTTCTGTCCACCTAGACCTCTCCACTTATAACAAATCTCAAACTCACCCTAATCTCTTCATCAATCTCCACAACCAAATCAAAGACCAACTCTCAAATTACACCTCCATCTATACTGATGGCTCCAAGGAAGGCAACAAGACAGCTGCTGCTGCCATCATCCAAGACATCACCCTCAGTAGCAGACTTCCTGACCACTCATCCATCTTTTCAGCCGAGGCTAAGGCCATTCTCCTCGCCCCTCAACTTTATTGAGTACTCTCCTCTTAGTCACTTTGCCATTTTCTCTGACTCAAAGGCTGTTCTTACTTCATTACTCAATCTTAAATGGGATAACCTCACCTGCCACCTCCTCCTCCGAAACTCTTTCTCCCACCCTCTGCAGGAAAAGTGTTCTTTCTTCTGATACCCAGCCATGTTGGCATCCCTGGCAATGACAGGGCTGATACAGCCGCTAAAGCTTGCCCTTAACCTCCTCCCTTCCCCTTTTCCCAAAACCCTCTCTGACATCAAACCGCTTTATCGCTTCTCTTGTTCGTGACCGCTGGCAAACCTTATGGAACTTCCAAATTGATAACAAACTCCATGTTATCCAGCCCACAATCCCGATCAAATCCACCATCAACAACCTTTCTCGTGATCGACAACGTTCATATTACCCGCCTTAGAATTGGTCACACCCACCTCACTCACTCCCACCTCCTTATTGGTTCCCCAACCCCTCTGTAACAATTGCCACTGCATCCTTACAATCCAACACGTTCTCCTTGCTTGCCCCCTGTACAACCTTCCCAGAGCTTCTCTCGCTCCCCACAACTCAATTGCTGAGTTCTTCCAAAAATCCTCCAGATAAAATAGTCTCCTTCCTTCAGCATGCATCACTCTACAACCATATTTAATCCTCCTCTTCCACCCCTCTCTACTCTGTTTTTAGTTTTACCCATGCACCTCCTCTCTCGATCACAGCTTTCTGGCTTTTGTTCTTGAATTTCTCTCATTCTTCCCTGGTCTCTTTCCTTACTACCTCTAAAATGATCTGACCTCTCAGGCACAATTTGACCTTCGTTGTCGTGGTGCCGTTCAGACCTCATCAAACAAACAAACATTAATATTCTAATCTGTACTGGGTGTATGACATTAATATTCTAATCTTGTGATGGGGTGTATGACAATAATATTATAATCTGTACTGGGTGTATGACATTATTATTCCAATCTGTACTGGGTGTATGACATTAATATTCTAATCTGTACTGGGTGTATGACATTAATATTCTAATCTGTGATGGGTGTATGACATTAATATTCTAATCTGTACTGGGTGTATGACATTAATATTCTAATCTGTACTGGGTGTATGACATTAATATTCTAATCTGTACTGGGTGTATGACATTAATATTCTAATCTTGTGATGGGGTGTATGACAATAATATTATAATCTGTACTGGGTGTATGACATTATTATTCCAATCTGTACTGGGTGTATGACATTAATATTCTAATCTGTACTGGGTGTATGACATTAATATTCTAATCTGTGATGGGGTGTATGACATTAATATTCTAATCTGTACTGGGTGTATGACATTAATATTCTAATCTGTACTGAGTGTATGACAATAATATTCTAATCTGTGATGGGTGTATGACATTATTTTGTAGAGGGCATATGAGAGCAAAAGAGCCGCTCCCATTTAAGTATATATTGACAGAAATAATGTTTTAATGAATGATAAAATATATGCTTAATTGTTTTGTAAGATGTGAAATTGCTCCAGATGACTTACAATTATTATTTCTATCTATTAAATGAAGAAAAATCCAGTGAATGTCTGCTTGACAATCAAAGATAATGTGCAATGGTTATTTAAATTACTGACAGGTTAGCTCCATTGGCAGAGCAGCTGCTTATCAGCTGGAAGGTTGTGGATTCGATCCTGGCCAGATCATACCAAAGACTTTAAAAATGGGACCTGTTGCCCTCTGTTTTGGTGTTCAGCACAAGTAAGGGATCGAAGTAGGGTAACAGTACAGGTTTGTGGGTCATGTGTGGAGGCAGCTTTGAGCCACAAAGTTTCCATTGTAATGTGCTTTGAGTATGAAGTGTGCATAGAAAAGTGCTGTATAAGAACTGCATAGTAGTAGTAGTAGTAGTTGTAGTAGTAGTAGTAGTAGTAGTAGTAGTAGTAGTAGTAGTAGTAGTAGTAGTAGTAGTAGTAGTAGTAGTAGTAGTAGTAGTAGTTGTATTATTATTAGTATTAGTATTATTATTATTATCACTGATGATAGAATTATCCAAGTATTCATGGAATTATACTGTGTTTCCATTAAAGATTTTATTTTGAAATATCATTCATGTCTTAAAGGGGCACTAGACTGAAAAGTGAGGGCGCAATTTTGTAGAGCTTACAAATATCAGGAAAGTTTTTTGACCCACTAGGAGAGCTCTAACACTACTATATACCAAATAATTATCTGAGATTTAAAACAATAACATTAAGAGGCAAAGAAGTTCAATGGAGATTTGAAAAAGGATTCCTCCACTTAGTCTAACTCTTCTTTTAAACTGTTTTTCAAATAACTTGCATTCAGTGCAAGAGTCTGCAGAATGTAGCTGCCAGCGTGTGCATCTGTTTCCTTTGTCCTGCATCCACCAATAGGAATGTTAGTAAAACTAGGAGTGCGGTTCAGTCCATTCTGCAATTAAGTGGATACTTCTTTAATTGTTAGGAGCATAACAAATATCTCTTTGATTTTGTCTTTGTCAGGATGGAACCATGGAGTATGGCATTGTGGCCTCTGACCTCACTCCGGTTGATCTGTTGGATGACATGCACTTCTTTCCAGGCGATTTTGTGGTTAAGAGCAGTGGTGAGGAAGAGTCATCTTTCTTTAACCCTTTTTAAATGTAACCATAAACAAGTTTTTAATGATTCTTTGAATATTCAACACTGAGATACTTGAACCAGCCTTTTACTACTAATGCAGTAAATGTGGTAATTCTTAAAGGATTAATTCAGTGGTAAAGCAAGTCCATCTTATATGAAAGAGGACTTTGCATGAAACAAAATTATGAAGAAAGCATTCAAACATCTTATTCCATTAAGGAGGTATTTAGGTTTAAAGCTCTGTCTTATCTGTGTAGAAATGACTGGTGTAGTAAGTCTACTATGGAAAGATGTCATCTTCCTCCTTACATTCTTACAAAATTGTTGATGTATTTTAAAGAAAATATACGCAACCTTTTCATTATTCACATTATTTTTCAGGGGGTTAATAAAAATCACCCTTACTAGAATCTATTTTTCTACTACTAATGTCACAAAATTGCAGGACAAAATATGATAGAATACATAAAGACTTTGAGGAATCTGAGGCTATGACATCACAACTAGTCTGATTTCAGTCATTTATACACAAAATAAACCAAATCTTAAACTTAGATATCTCCTTTACAGAATAAGATTTTTGAATGCTTTCTTCACCAGTTTGTTTCTGTTGAAGTACTCTTTCAGATAAGATGGACATGCTTGACCCCTCATTAGTAAAGGCACTGCTTAAAAATTTGTCATGCAATTTTCAAGCAACAAATTAACCACATTGTTCTACAAGATTAACTTCCCATCATAACATGGAGGTATAAATAGTTCTATGCTCATATTTCATTTCACCTTTCTCCAGTGGCAAAGACAAGCAATGCCAGCATTGATTACGGTTACTACTTATATTACAAGGAATGCCATTATATTCTGATGTGTGTGACCATGGAGTTAAAAAAGACTCCATGGTGTGACTAAAAATACCCTGTAACACCAGTGGGAATAGTTGTTATCTTGAAGGAGCCTGGAGAGGTGAAACTGTATACAGTTTTGTGGTTTGGGAAACAAAGAAATATATAACTTTTACTTCCGGCCCTGCTCCATTTGAGGGCAGATTGAGATGTTCCTGGTTATAAGCAAAACCATTTCTAATGTGAACTAATAATCCTTTGGTATAAGGTGAAGTTGCTTGACCACTGAACAAATCCTTTAAAGGAATATTCTCATAAATGTTCATGTGCATTAATGTGTAGAGGACTATTAAGGAAAACATTAGCAGAAAAACCATGCTGATATCTTACTTTGTTTAGGAGTTATTACATTTCAAAGATTTGAAAAGTGACCAGTGCAATAAAGATTATGATGTACTAACTATGATCATTTCAAATATTTATTTCTTTGAAAAGAAGTTTTCATATTTTTTCTCTTTCAAAATATCCATCACATGAACAGGTAGACAGAGCATGTTCTTGTATGCATGACATGAACAGGTAGACAGAGCATGTTTTTGTATTCATTACATGAACAGGTAGACAGAGCATGTTCTTGTATTCATCACATGAACAGGTAGACAGTGCATGTTCTTGTATTCATGACATGAACAGGTAGACAGAGCATGTTCTTGTATTCATCACATGAACAGGTAGACAGAGCATGTTCTTGTATTCATGACATGAACAGGTAGACAGAGCATGTTCTTGTATTCATCACATGAACAGGTAGACAGAGCATGTTCTTGTATTCATGACATGAACAGGTGGACAGATCATGTTCTTGTATTCATCACATGAACAGGTAGACAGAGCATGTTCTTGTATTCATGACATGAACAGGTAGACAGAGCATGTTCTTGTATTCATCACATGAACAGGTAGACAGAGCATGTTCTTGTATTCATGACATGAACAGGTAGACAGAGCATGTTCTTGTATTCATGACATGAACAGGTAGACAGAGCATGTTCTTGTATTCATGACATGAACAGGTAGACAGAGCATGTTCTTGTATTTATCACATGAACAGGTAGACAGAGCATGTTCTTGTATTCATGACATGAACAGGTAGACAGAGCATGTTCTTGTATTCATGACATGAACAGGTAGACAGAGCATGTTCTTGTATTCATGACATGAACAGGTAGACAGAGCATGTTCTTGTATTCATGACATGAACAGGTAGACAGAGCATGTACTTGTATTCATGACATGAACAGGTAGACAGAGCATGTTCTTGAACAGGTAGACAGAGCATGTTCTTGTATCCATGACATGAACAGGTAGACAGAGCATGTTCTTGTATTCATGACATGAACAGGTAGACAGAGCATGTTCTTGTATTCATGACATGAACAGGTAGACAGAGCATGTTCTTGAACAGGTAGACAGAGCATGTTCTTGTATTCATCACATGAACAGGTAGACAGAGCATGTTCTTGTATTCATGACATGAACAGGTAGACAGAGCATGTTCTTGTATTCATCACATAAACAGGTAGACAGAGCATGTTCTTGAACAGGTAGACAGAGCATGTTCATGAACAGGTAGACAGAGCATGTTCTTGTATTCATGACATGAACAGGTAGACAGAGCATGTACTTGTATTCATGACATGAACAGGTAGACAGAGCATGTTCTTGTATTCATGACATGAACAGGTAGACAGAGCATGTTCTTGTATTCATGACATGAACAGGTAGACAGAGCATGTTCTTGAACAGGTAGACAGGGCATGTTCTTGTATTCATGACATGAACAGGTAGACAGAACATGTTCTTGTATTCATGACATGAACAGGTAGACAGAGCATGTACTTGTATTCATCACATGAACAGATAGACAGAGCATGTTCTTGTATTCATGACATGAACAGGTAGACAGAGCATGTTCTTGTATTTCTTGAACAGGTAGACAGAGCATGTACTTGTATTCATGACATGAACAGGTAGACAGAGCATGTTCTTGTATTCATGACATGAACAGGTAGACAGAGCATGTTCTTGTATTCATGACATGAACAGGTAGACAGAGCATGTTCTTGAACAGGTAGACAGGGCATGTTCTTGTATTCATGACATGAACAGGTAGACAGAACATGTTCTTGTATTCATGACATGAACAGGTAGACAGAGCATGTATTCATGACATTGCATTCATCACATGAACAGGTAGACAGAGCATGTTCTTGTATTCATGACATGAACAGGTAGACAGAGCATGTACTTGTATTCATGACATGAACAGGTAGACAGAGCATGTTCTTGTATTCATGACATGAACAGGTAGACAGAGCATGCTCTTGTATTCATGACATGAACAGGTAGACAGAGCATGTTCTTGTATTCATGACATGAACAGGTGGACAGATCATGTTCTTGTATTTATCACATGAACAGGTAGACAGAACATGTTCTTGTATTCATCACATGAACAGGTAGACAGAGCATGCTCTTGTATTCATGACATGAACAGGTAGACAGAGCATGTTCTTGTATTCATGACATGAACAGGTAGACAGAGCATGTTCTTGTATTCATGACATGAACAGGTAGACAGAACATGTTCTTGTATTCATGACATGAACAGGTAGACAGAGCATGCTCTTGTATTCATGACATGAACAGGTAGACAGAGCATGTTCTTGTATTCATGACATGAACAGGTGGACAGATCATGTTCTTGTATTTATCACATGAACAGGTAGACAGAACATGTTCTTGTATTCATCACATGAACAGGTAGACAGAGCATGCTCTTGTATTCATGACATGAACAGGTAGACAGAGCATGTTCTTGTATTCATCACATGAACAGGTAGACAGAACATGTTCTTGTATTCATGACATGAACAGGTAGACAGAGCATGCTCTTGTATTCATGACATGAACAGGTAGACAGAGCATGTTCTTGTATTCATGACATGAACAGGTGGACAGATCATGTTCTTGTATTTATCACATGAACAGGTAGACAGAGCATGTTCTTGTATTCATCACATGAACAGGTAGACAGAGCATGTTCTTGTATTTATGACATGAACAGGTAGACAGAGCATGTTCTTGTATTCATGACATGAACAGATAGACAGAGCATGTTCTTGTAGAGTTTAGACAGAGATAATCAATTTTCAAAGAAATACAGAAATATTGTCTTGGGAAGTATAACTATGACATTTTGGGTTAGACTTAAGTGCACCAGTAACTCCTCTTCCAGTTCCATTTCTGATTTCCTCAAGAACAATCCCTCCTCCGACATCATCACCTTCTTCCACAATAGCAACTTATTTCACCTGATCTAACCTTTACCCACACTCCCTTCCTTTTCTATCGCACCTTTCTATTTCTCCGCTTTTCTTACCTCTATTCGCTTCTTTATTATTCATACCGTCCTAACTCTTGCACCTTAGTTTTCTAATATTTCCGAGACTGTTTTGATCAGCTAAGTGGTGTCTTGAGATGTATTTTAGAATAAACCACACATACTAGCACCCACAGCTCAACGATACAAGTCAGTGAGGCGCAGGTAGTGGTGGGTAACTCCTTTTTACACTGCTGTGGATCACGGTTCCGTGTAGGGACTGGTAGGGCCACAAGAGGCGGCGTCCTAAGTGATTTACAAGTAATTTTACGGCTCGCAGTAGAGCCAATATATTACTTCCACGGGTCCGCACGGCTGTGGTTAACGGCTCCGTATGGGTCCATATGGCTCCATGGCTCGGTTTTATGGGTCCATGATATGGCCCTACGACTCTTATGGGCCCATGGCATGGCTTCATATGGCTCTGTACCCAGTCTTTTACAGGTCCATACCGTTCTGGTGAACGGACTTGTACTGCTTCATAGTTTGTGAACAGGACAACATACGATAAACCTGAAAGTAGACCTGTTAGCTATGAAGCTACGTGGTCAAGTGTTAAATAAAGAATTTTCTACAAGAAGTATAGCATCAAGAGAGCTATTTTCTTCTGGTTACGTAGTTTCACGGCAGTGCAAACTACTGTTGACATAATTTTCACGTTAAACATTACATTCTGCTAAACTATAAAGACATTGGTACAGGATGACGTACAACATACATTAAACCCAGAGGTACCATGGCTCTACGGGCTGATTGAACGGCCCCGTATGGATCTTCATGGCTCCTTTTGATGGGTTCACGGGTCCGTGCCATGGCTTTACAGGTCCACTGAATGGACCCATAGCTAAACTCTACCAATCCATATGGCTCCGTTGTACGGTCCCGTATGGGTCCATGCAGTATTGTAGCTAATCTTTACGGGTCCAAATGGCTCCGTGAAGGGACTCTTCCGCCCCACAGGACCTACACATGATAACGTTCAGCGTACGGTAAACCTGGAAGTGTATCCACCAGCAGCACAGCTGCATGGTAAAGCGGCCAGTAGCCTCATGCCACAGTTTCGCTGCCATTATTCTTACTGGGACACTTACTGAGTACAGCGGTAGTCCCCCACACATAGCCACCGGCTCCGTAGCTTTGTGGTGAATAGAAACAAACAGAGTTAATACTACCCACCAATAGCACAGCTGCATGGTAAAGCAGCCAGTAGCCAGGTGCTACAGAGTTCCACGGCCTTTATTCATTTGCATATAAGTTTTTATATGAACTGACACTTTCATACATAGTATGCTCAATTAGGGACTGTGATAGCTAGGATGAGACTTCTTATGGAGCCTATGGGACGTCATGTGAGACATAGGGTGGGATGCCATGTGGGACATGGGGTGGGATGCCATGTGGGACATGGGGTGGGATGCCATGTGGAACAGGGTGGAATGTCATGGGATGGAATGTCATGTGGGACATGGGATGTCATGTGGCTTGGAACAACTTTATCTCTTCTCTCACCACCAACACCCCCACTAAGAAGATTTGAAGAATGGTTAACAGCTTCCACGGCAGAGTAGGCAAATCTTCCATCTCCCATCTCTCTTGGAATGGAGACCTTCTCACAGCAAAAAAGGACATCGTTGACCACCTCGCCGCCTCTTTCAGCAACATCTCGTCCTCGACCAACTACTCCAATGCTTTCAAAATCAAAAAGCTTGCGATGAAGCCCGGAGAATCACTTTTCCTCTGACAACTCCGAAAGCTACAACACCCCTCTCACCCTTTCTGAATTAAACCAAGCCATCAACGACGCTGGCTGCACCTCCAAGGGCCCAGATAACATCCCCTATCAGTTTCTGGAAACACCTCCCCATCAAGGCCACCACTACCCTACTCACCATCTTCAACCACATTTGGTCCTCACACTCCTTTCCCCTATCTGGAGGACAGCTATTGTCATCCCGTCCTTAAACCGGGAAGGATAGCACCCGACCCACCAGCTACCGACCCATCGGCCTTACTTGCTGTCTCTGTAAAATTATGGAAAAGATCATTAATCAGAGACTAAACTGGTTCCTCGAGACCAACAGAATCCTCTCTCCTCACCAAAGCGGCTTCCGAAAAGCGTCGCAATACCCTAGACCAGTTAATTACGCCGACACCGCTATCCGGGAATCCTTTGCAAAAAGGAACACCTCATTGCCATATTTTTGACCTCGAGAAAGCTTTCGACACTACTTGGAAATACGGCATTACCGGAAACTTCACACCATTGGCCTCAGAGGCCACCTCCCCATCTTTATTCAAAACTTCCTCTCACCCAGGCAGTTCCAAGTTCAGTATTGGCCACACCCTCCAAGCCGTACCCCCAAGAAGAGGGCGTCCCCAAGGCAGCATCCTCTCCCCACTCTCTTTAACCTGAGCATTAATGACATCGGGAATGACCTTGGCCCCAACATCAAGCGTACCCTCTCGTGGATGACTTCACCATCTTCTACTCCTCCCTAGCTTTCCTATTGTTGAAAATAGGCTCCAAACCAGCCTCAATCAGCTGCAAGTCTGGAGCAACAATAACGGTTTTAAATTCTCCAAAGACAAGACAGTCTGCATGCACTTTTGTCATTTCAACAACCTCCACCCCAACTCGAACTTTGTGCTCAATGGGAATCGCATCCCTAAAGTTGAAAACACAAAGTTCCTTGGTCTAACTCTAGACCCCAAGCTCACCTACAAGCCACACATCACCAACCTGAAACTAAAATGCAATAGTTCCCTCAACCTCCTCCGACTGCTCTCAACACTACTTGGGAGTGAACCGCTATGCTCTCCTCAAAATTTTCAGGCTCACCATTCGTGCCAAGCTTGACTATGGCAATATTGTTTACTGTGTCGCTCACAACTCATACCTCAACCACATTAACACCATCCAAAATGAAGCCCTCAGGCTTTGTCTAGGAGCCTACAGGACCTCCCCAATCACTAGCCTTCATGTTGAAGCCAACGAACCCCCCTTTCTACTTAGATGTAAAAAGCTTAGCCTCTCCTATGCTTTTAGAGTCCTCACCAACACCCAGAACCCTGTTTACAACCTCATTAGGTACCCCAATTTCTCCTCCCTCTTTGATAGGACTAAAACCCTATCGCCTCCCTTCAGCTTACGCATTAAATCAGACCTCTTTCAACTTGGCATCAACCCCGCCACTCTCGGCACCTATTCCTGGCCCACTTTTCCGCCTTGGGCCACCCCCCTTCCTTCTGTCCACCTAGACCTCTCCACTTATAACAAAACTCAAACTCACCCTAATCTCTTCATCAATCTCCACAACCAAATCAAAGACCAACTCTCAAATTACACCTCCATCTATACTGATGGCTCCAAGGAAGGCAACAAGACAGCTGCTGCTGCCATCATCCAAGACATCACCCTCAGTAGCAGACTTCCTGACCACTCATCCATCTTTTCAGCCGAGGCTAAGGCCATTCTCCTCGCCCTCAACTTTATTGAGTACTCTCCTCTTAGTCACTTTGCCATTTTCTCTGACTCAAAGGCTGTTCTTACTTCATTACTCAATCTTAAATGGGATAACCTCACCTGCCACCTCCTCCTCCGAAACTCTTCTCTCCCACCCTCTGCAGGAAAAGTGTTCTTTTTTGGGATACCCAGCCATGTTGGCATCCCTGGCAATGACAGGGCTGATACAGCCGCTAAGCTTGCCCTTAACCTCCTCCCTTCCCCTTTTCCCAAAACCCTCTCTGACATCAAACCGCTTATCGCTTCTCTTGTTCGTGACCGCTGGCAAACCTTATGGAACTTCCAAATTGATAACAAACTCCATGTTATCCAGCCCACAATCCCGATCAAATCCACCATCAACAACCTTTCTCGTATCGACAACGTTCATATTACCCGTCTTAGAATTGGTCACACCCACCTCACTCACTCCCACCTCCTTATTGGTTCCCCCAACCCCTCTGTAACAATTGCCACTGCATCCTCACAATCCAACACGTTCTCCTTGCTTGTCCCCTGTACAACCTTCCCAGAGCTTCCCTCGCTCCCCACAACTCAATTGCTGAGTTCTTCCAAAAAAATCCTCCAGATAAAATAGTCTCCTTCCTTCAGCATGCATCCCTCTACAACCATATTTAATTCTCCTCTTCCACCCCCTCTCTACTTTGTTTTTGTTTTACCCATGCACCTCCTCTCTCGATCACAGCTTTCTGGCTTTTGTTCTTGAATTTCTCTCATTCTTCCCCTGGTCTCTTTCCTTACTACCTCTAAAATGATCTGACCTCTCAGGCACAATTTGACCTTCGTTGTTGTGGTGCCGTTAAGACCTCATCAAACAAACAAACAAACATGTCATGTGGGACATGGCGTCCCACCCATTTCAACAAGTCATTTGCATATAAGTTATTATATGAACTGACACTTTCATACATAGTATGCTCAATCAGGGACTGTGATAGCTGGGATGAGACTTCTTATGGAGCCTATGGGATGTCATGTGGGACATGGGATGGGAAGCCATATGGGACAGGGTAGAATGCCATGTGGGACATGGGATGTGATGCCATGTGGGACATAAAGTAGGATATCATTAGGACATTGGGAGGGATACCATGTGGAACATATGGTGGGATGCTATGTGGAACATCAGATGGGAAGCCACTGATGCGGGACACAGGGAGGGATACCATTTGGGACATAGGGAGGGATGTCATGTGGGACATATGGTTGGATTAATGTGGGACATACATGTAGGATGGGATCCATGTGAGTCATAGCGTGGGATGCCATGTTGGAAATATGGTGGAATGCCATGTGGGAAAAGGCATGGGATGTCATGTGGGACATGAGGTGGAATGTCATTTGGGACATGGGATGTGAGACATAGGGTGGAATGCCATGTGGGTCATAGGATGGGATGCCCTGTGGGACATATGATGGAATGCCACATGGTACATGGGATGTCATATGGGACATTGGGTGGGATGCCATGTGGAAGATATGTTGGAATGCCATGTGGGACATGGGATGGGATGCCATGTAGGATGGGACTTATGGAGGTGGGATGCCATAGGATGGGACATGGGGTGAGATGCCATGTGGACATGGGATGTGAAGCCATGTGGGACTTAGTGTGAGATGCCATTTTTATAATTGGCGGGTCATATAATATGGGTGTCAATTTGCATGTGCATGAGATGCCATTTTTATAATTGGCGGGTATTTATGGGCTCTATATAGATAGCTATTACAACAATGACATTATTTACCATTGAGTACAGCTTTACTCCTCACATGTAGCCACTAACTTTGTGGCTCCATGGGGAATGGAAGTATACTGAGGTATCGATTCGTATAACATATGTAGTATGTTAACGCTATCATATATCCAGGCGGTTCATTTTTATTGATAGCTATTACTTTAGGGATGCGTAGCGAGTCTGCTTCGCCAGTCTGGTGGACGTAGTCTCCATGTATAAGTTTCACATGAGGAACCAGTGTCCCCTTTTGCTAGACCTGCGGCAATCCCTTCCAGGACACCTCAGTACCCCTGCTTCACACCTTCAGACGGTAGCCACCCACATTTAGTGGTGGTACGGACACTCCCACCTGTCATGAGGAGTGAAGTTTTCACCCGTCAAACCTTCACTGTCAGTGGTGACGGATGCGTCTTGGACGGGGTGGGGAGCACATTCCTTGTGGTCCCTAATGACAGGAACTGTGTATTTACTAGCCAGTTCTGTCTCGTAGACAAACTGGTGAGTTTTGTTGCATTATTTTAGACACTACTATGATGTTTATATCGTGTCTGAGCGCTCTTTAGATTGGCATATTTTCTGAGTTTCTAACTCAGGTAAATGCGGTGATTGCCTCAGTTACTGATAATGGGTAGTGACATGTTCATTTTGACTGTTTTGAGTAATTCAGAGGTTTTTCGTTCTTAAGAGGATACAGAATCAAGTCCTTTAAGTAGGATAAACCTAGTCTTGAGTTTTAGTACCAGCCTTTTGAAAATTGGGCTGTGACCTGAACTCCCTTCCTTCCGTTCCTCGGCTTGCAATCTGATTGCATATTTATAGCATGGAAGGTAAGGTTTAACTTGAAGTAAATTTACCCCGCTAAGTGAAGCGGGGATATTTACCAGAGTTATACTTACCTTCCATGCCCTCCTCTTGTTCAGGCCTCTGTGGAATGTTAAGTGGGGGAAATCTGAAGTATTATGGAGGTCAGGGCTGGGATGGTAAGTATGTTTTTGAGGTCGGTTAGAAGTGCATTAGAATCAGGTCATGTGACTAGATTGCATATTTATAATAATTATAGCATGGAAGGTAAGTATAACTCTGGTAAATATCCCCGCTATGCTTAGCGGGGTTAGTAGGTGGGGCTTCATGTAAAAATCTGGAAATGTTCATATTTTAACAACCGTATGTCTGTTTTGTTTCATATTTGGTATAATTATGATGTTAGCTAGTGTGTACATGTTCATGGTACCAAAATATTGAATTTCATTGATATGCATAGTGGGCGGGGCTTAGCTTGATTTTGTTAAAAAAAACTTGTATACACTTTATTTCAAGAAAGATATGTGGGATTTAGTTCATATGTGGTACACAGATAGCCCATGGTTTGCAGATGTGCCCTATTGTTTTTGGTAGTGATGACTTGCATATTAATGAGCAGACAGGGCTTAATGATAAGATTTTAAAGTGCGGATATTTTAAAAACTGCATGTCTATTTTGTTTCATATTTGGTGTAATTATGATGTTAGCTTGTGTGTGTATGTTCGTTGAATCCCATTAATATGCAAAGTGGGCGTGGCTTAACATGATTTTGTTGAAAAGAGCTTGTAAACACAATATCTCAAGAATGATACATAGGATTCAGTATGCGGTACACAGATAGCCCATGGTTGGCAGATGTGCTCTAATGTTTTTGGTGGCGAGATCATGCATATTAATGAATAGGTTGGGCTTAATGTAAAAATCCTTAAATACTCATATTTTAACAATTGAATTGTTTGTTTTATGTCATATTTGGTATAATTATGTGGTTAGCTAGTGTATACATGTTCATGGTACCAAAATGTTGAATTTCATTCTTTGGGAAGCGGTAATCCTTGATCTCAATCTTTGTCTGATCAAATATGTTCAAGTCAGACATCTTTCTCCTCGGAATAGTGTGACTGGTTCGTGTGCCTGGTGTTATGGCTGCTACCATCCCTATACCATGAAATGTTCCCTTTCCATCCAGGGTCACTATGTTGTGGTCAACGTTATCCGCAGCAAATAAAAGCATCATATCATGCATATCTTTGTCCTCACCTAAAACATCAGGAGCCACTGAAGAAGCGGCGTTTTCCTCAAACCTTTGCACTTCACTATATGAGGAGGAATAGCCCATGGCAGACAGACTGTCTATCAAAAACCTTGATCGAAAGTGATGGTGCATTTGAATCCCCAGCCCCAGTTGTAACGGAGCTATCACTGCTATCAATTTGGGTCCAACCTTCAGAAATGACTTGAAATTCTTTCAAATCATCAAATGTCTCCCTGTGCCATCAAATCTGGACTGGAACACACATATTAGAAATAAACCATATTCTGACATCATAGATCACGTCATTACGTCACATGTCACGTCCTGACGTCACGGATAACGTCCTGACGTTATTGATGATGCCAAGAAAAGTATAATTTTTTTGTTGGTGCCAAGATATTTAGTTTTAGTGATAATTTTAATCATTAAAATGATTAGAAACTATAGCGATTTCTTGTATCGGCGGCCATCTTTTTAATGACGTCATATTTAAACCCTTTCCGGAGATTCGATCGATGCCAACTTTTAATATGTTCTTCTCCAGACCCCATACTTGATAAAACTGCCAAAAAACCTTTTCTTGCAATTTTTTTGGGTTAAGGTCCCTTTTTTTCATATTTTGACTCTACCATAATATGCATAGTGGGCAGGGCTTAACATGATTTTGTTGAAAAGAGCTTGTAAACACAGTATCTCAAGAACGATACATGGGATTCAGTTTATATGTGGTACACAGATAGCCCATGATCTGCTGATGTGCCCTATTGTTTTTGGTGGCAAGATCATGCATATTAATGAGTAGGTGAGGCTTAATGTAACAATTTTGAGTTGCTTATATTTTAACAATAGCATTGTTCATTTCATATTTGGTATAATTATGACGTTAGCTAGTGGTGTTGATATGCAATGACATGACAGGTAATACAAAACTTGCAAATCAATCAGCATATGAAAGAAAGCATTGGAACCACAAAACCTTTTTGTTCTGGTTTTGATTATTAAATTCACTTAAAAAATCTTGGGAATATTCCTTTCTTTATACTGGTGATTAAACTGGTAATATTTGAACTTTAATACAGATTGTGGGGACAAATTGATCATCTTTTCTGAAGGATGTTTTCAGCTTACTGAGGATTGTAGCAAAATACATCTTGGTCTAAATAAGTTCTTTGGCTCTGGAAAGTTTAAGGAGTAGCAATTGTTCTTTTCTTCCATTTTCAGATAATATTGAGAATGTGTATGGTTTGGTGCGGTGTCTAGACTATAAGGAAAGAACATGCATTGTGCGATGGATAAGAAGACCAACCAATCAGAAGCCTGTGTAAGTTTTGAAAATTGAATCAACATCAATTCAAAATTAGTCATTTGTCAGCCATGTGAGACTGCAGCTATTTAGCTGATTGCAGCTATTTTCAAGCTAATTTTACCTATTTTGTGCATAATTGACAATACTTAGCTATTTGGATGAGAAAATTGATCAATTTCAGCTATCATAACTCACATGTCTGATTTGTCTAAGTCTCTTATGGGATATGAGGGATTCTTTAGTGAACCGTGGGCTGTAAAACTGATAGCAAGGATTGCTGTTTATTATCAAATTAAATTGGCTGTGAAGCGGCTGCTTGAAGGAGACTTTCAACCAAATATTCTGGCTTGATATATGCTAGAGAATAAACCAACTACCAAAAACCACCATCATAAAATCTTATTCCATTCTCAAGTTTAAAGTTGTAAGATGGATGCCATTTTGTCTAATTTTGTATTAAGATTATGCCAATGATGACATAATTTGCCCGGTGTGCTAGCACACACAATATATTTCTTTAGAATTCTTTGAAAGTTTCTTTTACTGAGTGTATGACATCATTTTTTAGAGGGCTTATGAACAAAATGGCCGATCCCATTTAAGTGTATTTTGGCACAATTAATATTTTAATAATTTAGAAAATATATGCTAAATTATTATGTACAATGTGAAATTTCTTCAGATGACTTCTAATTATTATTTTTATCATATGAAATGAAGAAAAAGCCAGACCTTACTGCCTCCTTTAAAGAAGTGCATAGTTGCTATGAAGATCTCCCAAAGACCAAGTGATGATTTTTTTTTAATTATCAATTTTGTAGGCCAGAAGTAATAAATGAGGAAGAGATGAGTGTTTACGATCTCGCCCCACATCCAGATTTCAACATCAACATCGGAGAGACGGTGGTTATCATTGCTTGTACCACAGAGGGCGCCAAATCAGGTACGAGCAAGAAGGCTGATGACCAACCAGTTGCAGGACAAGTAAGGGTTCTTTGTATCTATAAATATGGCAGAGCATGTCACAAAGTGCATGGTATGCTGAAGCCAATGACCAGTGGAATGTTACAGACCATTTTATATTACAAACCCAATTGACCAATCAGAACTTAAGTTAACTGCAAAGTCATTTCCTGAAATCTGGGGTGGAAACTCACTTACTTACTCACTCCTGTAACGTGGCGTCTAAGACATCAATTGTGCATGCACGCATCTCCATTCTTTCTGATCTCTTGTAATCCTCTGGAGGTCCATTCTCCTTACTCCTACCAACTCTACAGCATCTGACCAATGGTTCCTGCATCTCCCCTGCTTCCGTTTCCCAGCTGAGGTGTATATTCTTCAGTAAGAGGGAAAAAAGCAGTTGATTAGTTCTCTCCCTGATTTCGCAGTTTCTGATGTGATGGAACCATCTTATGTTGAGAATTCTGCGGAGGCATTTGGATTCGAAAGAGTTGAGCTGTTTTTCTTCAGTCAGAGTAGTGGCCCAGCTTTCAGCTGCATAGCGAGAGGATTGTGGTAACTAACAGGTCGGAAATTTGCTAATGGGCCCCATGTAGGTAGATGGGATAAGGTAGGGGAAGAGAGTTGAGAGGTGGATAGAGTGAGTTGGAACTTGGGTAATTAAACTCTCTCAGTTAGATGATTGACAGCTTTTTCAACCAATCAGCGCATGAATTTGCCTAGCAACAAAATCTGCATAATTAAGTGGGGAATACATCCTATGTGATACTGGTATAGTACAACTAGCTACCGGTGCACGCTCATGTAGTCAATGTAATTTATTGTACAAAACAAATTTCTGCACACACAGACTGAGTGACAGCAAAATGGTGAACAAAAATTGCGCTTACGGGCTGTGGGCTTTGTAAATCTGATTACTGTTACCCAGAATACTTAGCAAACTGAATTTTGTTTATCCTTTTGCTAAAAACTCTGATGATATGAAAAAGTGCCGTAAATGGACCAAAGCTTGCAGAAGACCTCGCGAACATCAAATTGTCAATGCATTAGTAATGATTGCAGATTTAAGGATTGTTTGCTCCCACCTAGTTACCGCGTTGCTATGGTGAGTGTGGCTTATTTCTAACTCGGACGTTAATTGGATTACATGTCAGTATTGCTTAGTGGGGAGAGGATTTGGGGGTGGGGCAATGGATTGGAGATGGTTTGTGGCTTTGCCGTGATTTGCTTCCTGCTGTTTCCACAAGGTTGAACTATGACATGATAACTCAATTTAATGTATTACCAGTATATCACACTGAAGATGTTTGGTATCTGCTTGTTGACCTAAATGCCCATGCGGTCATGACACGATTGATTGGACAGGCACTTTTCAACAAATTATTTTACTTTGTCAAATAGGTACACAGCAGTGATCTTGGTGTCATTTAAAAGTGCGCGAATAGTTCTTTCAAAAAATGTAACTTATTGATAGGAGTTATGTTGAAAAAGTTTGTGAAAAAATGTTATAAATAGAGAATATTAAAAAAAATGCACAAAATTTAACGAAAAGTTTTTTGTTTTTTTTAAATGCTAACTTGCAATACTTCCAGACCTAGCTTTTGCTTGAAAAGCCATGAGCAACTGTCAAAGACATCAAATTATTCAATTCTGGTCAAATTTTGTCTACCTTTATCACCAATATCTTCTTTGGCAAAAGTTGAGCAAAATTTGATGATTTTTAGCCTTTTTGAGACATTTTTTGAAAAAATCATAACTCTGGATTATAGTACACCTACCGCACACCCAAAATATTGTGACAAAGTTTTCATCGCATACTTTCAATTGATAACAAAAGAAGCTTAAAGCCCATTTTTCTTCCTGCCAGTATTTAAGTTTAAATACAAACCCAGATACTGAAACATAGGCAGTCTGGTATCGTGGATAGTGTACAGCGTGTTTGCCCCAGGTTCGAGTACCGGCCGTGTGCACGGCTTGTTTTTTACAAGTAATTACAGCAATGATTGTTAATTGTTTTTTCTTCATTGTTTTTGCATGTTCAGTGCTGTGATAAAAAAAAAAATGTAGACTGGTATCATTGAAAAAGAAATTTTACAAATAATCAAAATATGTAACAAAAACACATTTTCATTTCTCACAAAAAAACTTTTCCACTTCTCCAGAGCCAACATCAATATTTTCTCAAATGCCAGACACACCATCCCACCTACACCTACTTGGACTATGCACCCCCTTCCTTAGGTTTACCTTGGTCTTTCTTTCTTCACGAAAGCTTTCCACAACCCAGCCTTCTTCCACTCCAAATACTGCCAACTCAGTAGACATTTCCATGACTACTTCTTCCTCTTCACTAATGGCTCCATATGGAAAGTCTCCTCTGCAGCTGCCGCTGCCTGTCCTGGCCTCACCCTCTCCTCAAGGTTACCCGACGGCACCTCTATCTACTCTGCCGAGGCGAAGGCCATCCTCCTAGCCTTAAACTTCATAGAACTCTCTTTCCGCCCCTGTTTTGTCATTTTCTCTAACTCTAAATCCGTCCTCACTGGCATCCTCAACATGCTTTGGCCCAACTCTCTAATTCTACAAATCCTCAACAAACTCCACACTCTTTCCTCCCTTTAGGAAAGAAAATTATATTTTTTTAAATTCCCAGCCACGTCGGCATCCCTGGCAACAAGAGAGCCGACAGAGCTGCCATCAAAGCTCTGTCAAATAATATTTCTCCTTTTCCTATTCCATACTCAGACCTCTGTCTCTACAACTCCAACTACATCAACAAAACCTGGCAAAACTCCTGGAATTACGAAACCAGTAAAAAATTTCACACCAGCAAACCCAAAGTCAGGACCACCACCCCTCTGCATAGTCGCAACCTCAGGGAAGACATCGTTGTCACCCGCTTCGGCCACTTGTCTCTTACTCACTCCCATCTCTTATCCGGCTCCCCTGTTCCTCTCTGCCCCATTTGTTTCATCGATCACTCCATCAAGCATATTTTCTTAACCTGTCTCCTATACCAGAACTCCAGATCTCTTCTCTCCTCACTCTCCTCAATCTCGGACCTATTCGAAAACAATTCTTCCTCAAACATCATCAACTTTCTCTGCAACAACAACCTCTTCCACCACATATAATCTCCTCCCTTCCTCCCTTTCTACACCTAACCTTACACACCCCTTTCTTTTCACCTAACTATTTCTCCCACATTCAGCTTTTCCCTTTTTATCTCCCTTACAAACCTTCCATCTCTTCACTATCCTAACTCTTACACCATTATTTATTAACACCCTCTTGGCACATTTGACTCTGACTGTTGCGGTGCCGTTAAACATCAACAAATCAAACCAAACCACAAGAAAAATACAAGCTCAAAAAATAATTTTGCCTGAAATTTGCATATTTATGTTGACATTTTCTTTATTTTGACTTTTTATTGAAAAGTTTATTGTCTTCGCATTCATATAAACCAAACTTGTAGCGATACAAAAAGAAAGGAAATTTTTGAAAAAAAACCCCCATAATTTTGTTGTCACGTTTTAAACCCATGGGGCTTTAAGAGCTAATCTGATCCTAACCTGCTCCACCCTTCTACCTACCAACTGCACTCTGTTCGACTTCTCCAACCTCTTTTCACCTCGGACATGATCTAATCTCTCGGGAACATGATTTGATTATCATTGTCATGGTGCTGTTGAGCCTCACAAAACAAGCCTACTTAATCAGTTTGACTAGCTGGTTTATAATGCTTTTCACCTGTTGTTTTTTGCCGAAGGTGCGGTGGGTGACCGATCAGGGCCAGGTACGTGTGGCATGGATAGATGGGTCAGAGTCAGAGGTGTACCCACAAGACTTGTACATGATGGAGCGAGAAGTATGCACTATTTATGTATCATTGTATTTTCATATAGAGAATTCAAGTGGCTTTTCATAGTGGTGTTTTAAAATGATGATGGATAAACATTTATTTTTAAGTACAAAATTTTAAAAATAAGGAAAGAAAAGTTTTGGTTGTACATAAGACAACTCGATGTACACTGTAGCCAAACGAGGGTCAGTTATTAAGGTGAGTCACAGTGTCGTTGGCCAACCGAGGGTCAGTTATAGTGTCGTGTAGCCAACCTGAGGGTCAGGGATTATAGTGAGTCACAGTGTGGTGTAGCCAATCGAGGGTCAGTTATTGAAGTGAGTCACAGTGTGGTGTAGCCAACTTGAGGGTCAGGAATTGAAGTGAGTTACAGTGTGGTGTAGCCAATCTGAGGGTCAGTGGGACCTCCTTGGTATGATGTCTCCCTGTATGGCTTAATTAATGACATGCTCCTGTTCCAGATGAATAGAAATAACTGCCTCTTTTCAGATTAGACACACAGAGGTGACTAAACGTTTCAATTAATATGTAAAAACAAACCTCTCTATTTAACGGATTAGTTTAGTAGTAGTCAAGCATCTTGTATCAAAGAAGACTTAAATAGAAACAAAAGAGTGGAAAATTACTTTGATATCTTATTTCGTTAAGGAGATATTCAAGTTTCAATCTGTGTAGAAATGACTGGTGTAGTAAGTCTACTGTAGAAGGCTGGTGCCCTCACTCTACATTCAGAATTGTTAGTGTATTTTAAATACAACAAAAACTTTGCCATTTGTATGTTTTTTCAACCTTTTCAGGTATTAAATTATATCTACCCTTACTAGATTCTGTTGAACTACTTTTCTTATTCTAAGCCACAAAATCATACAAAAAAGTATGATAGAATACATAAAGACTTTGAGGTATCTGAGGGTGTAATGTCTCAGGCTGGCTAGTCTGCATTCAGCCGTTTCTACACAAACGCTACTGAACTTCAAAGTTGAATATTTCCTTAATGGAATAAGATTTTTGAATTCTTTCTTCATCATTTTGTTTCTTTTAAGTTCTTCTTTCATATAGGAAGTGCTTACAGTACTTGATCATGGAAGTAATTCTTTGATTTGTGAATGATTATTATTACAAGGCTAGTCGGCAATGATGTTATATTTCTTAACTATTTCGACATGGGTATATGAAAACAAGTAATTACCTTGTGTTGCTTTTCAGAGTTCATCATCATCTAGTTCCGAAGTGGATGATGATGATGGAGAGTGGGTGGTGGAGGATGAACTCATTGAAGATGCAGCAGGGGAAGGCAGTCATTCTTCAAGCGACGGATGGGAGACTGCAAGTGAAGATGAAAAATCAGATGGGGAGGTTAAGCAAAAAGAATCGGGTGATGACACCAAGGTGCAAAAAGAGGCGGTTGAGGAGGACACTAGAGGGGATGAGGGGGAGGCTGCAAAAGGGGCCAAGGGGGTGGCAGCAATAGGGACCGAGGGGGTAACAACAATAGGGGCTGAGGGGGAGGCAGCATTAGGGGCTGACGGGGAGACAACAACAAAGTTCATGTCTCATGAGGATGCCGCAAAGGTGTCTGTTGATGGTGCCATTCAATCAATGATTTCAAAACTGACCAAACTGTTGGGTGGTGACCTGGAGGTAGAGGCGGGAGAGGTTATGATGTCAGAGGTTACAGAATCTGGTGCAATGAGCATGGAGTCTACAGATGGCAGTAGGCATGCAGATGGTGACATGTGAGTATATTATCGGAATACCATTTATGCCATCTTTGTCACAACTTAATTTATTATAACATTAGTGGTACTATTTAAAGAAAGAAGTGTTTCAATCAGTGAATTGACGTGAACAGCATTGAGAATTACTGATCATATTAACAGAAGTTTAATATAATAACAATGCAGATATGTTAGTGGGAGTGGAATAGATTTAAATTAAAAAAATTCTTGGTTTCTGAATAAAGGTGTCAAAAATCTTCCCACGAATAAATCGTGACAGAAATAATATTAATGTAGTAAATACGTCTTTATATGCTCACACCTTACCACACATGTTCCCTCTTTTGCAATTTAATGCACTATTCATTGCGCAATTACGTGCGGGATGTTCTCAGAGCAATGAACCCAAAACATTGTGGCTGAAACCTGAACTTTTTACCACATATACTGTTGCTTATCTCAAGAAATTAAGAAATTAGAAATTCTTTCTGCAAATTCCTGTATTTACTCCAAGTTAAGTGAGGGATTAGAGAGGCCAAGTGGAGGTGTGGGCTGGGTATGTAACTTAGTTTTTAAGGCCGGTTAGAAGTGCGTTAGAATCAGGTCATGTGACCAGATTGCATATTTATAGCATGAAAGGTAAGTATAACTTTCGTAAATATCCCTACTACTCAAAGCGGGGTAATTTTCTTGCGGTTATAACCGTCAGAATTGTAGATTTTTTCCAGGTCTTTGGTGGGAGTTAACACAGAAAGATTTTTCAAAGCCAGTTATGTTTATGCAAAGCCAGTTATAGTATGATATTTCACTCACCCAGGTAGTGCATACAAACAACTGATTATTGCTACTTATTTTGTTTCTAGAGCGACGTTACAACTGCTCCTATTCTCCTAAACTATTTTCGCTCCAATTTCTCTCCAATTTGCACCTTTTTGTTTTATAACTTCATTTTCGGATTTTCTTTTCGGTGGATGGGCTTTTATCCTCGGTGAGATCGTTTCTTTTCTTTTTTTCTATTATATTTTCCCTCGTTCTGTCCCGACTTTTCACGCCCTTTCGTTACTAATACAGCGGTCCCCATATAGTGGTTCCGCGATTTTTTCTAGCTGCCTCGGGTCTCTCGGCCCTTGGTTTTTTCTTTCATAATGACAAAGCGCCTATGCAGTGACCTTGACCTTGACCCCCTCCCTCCCGTGACCCACCTGCTACCATCATTGACCATTCTGCAACCCCAATCCCAAAAATCCTTATAATCCATGCCACCAACAAGCAGGAAAGCTTTAAAAAAGTTTCTCCTTTCCTCATCCATAAAGCCCTCTTTGGCCTTGTCGGTACCCTCCCCAAAGTCTCTACCCTTAGATCCGGTGATCTCCTGGTGCACTGCACCAGGGACACACAAGCCACCACCCTCCTTTCCACCAAAACCCTATCCAACTCTGGTATCGACATCACAGTCACCCCCATCGTTCCTAAACTCCAGCAAAGGCGTCATACGCACCAGCGATCTTGCGTACATGACCGATGGCGACCTCCAAGAAGAACTAGCTAACCAACATGTAACCGAAGCCCGTCGTCTCGTTCTAAAGAGAGACGGGCGAAACTCCCACCAACACCATATTTCTCACTTTCGCAACTCCAACTCTCCCCTCCCACATCATTGCGGCTACCTGAGAATCCAGGTCGCCCCTTATATTCCTAACCCTTTACGTTGCTACAATTGTCAGAGGTATGGCCAGGAAAAACTCCTGCCACAGCCAAGCGCTGTGGTAACTCTGAGCCCGGACCATGACAACACCTCCTGCACCAACCCCCACTCTGCACAAATTGTGACGGTAAACACCCAGCAAACCATCCCTCCTTCTCGAAAGACTGTCCCACCTGGCTTCAGGAAAAACAAATAACTAAACTTAAAACCCTTAACCCCAACATAACCTACCCTGAGGCCAGGAAACAATTCCTCGCTTCCCTTAACTCCAAGCCTTCCTACTCAAACGTAGTCTCCTCTAACTCTAATTCCGCCCCCAAACACAACTAACACAACAAAACTAACTCCCATGCCCAAACCGACCTCACCTGGCTCTTCTTACCTAGTCCTAAGCCCATCACCATTTCCAACAACCCAATCACACCCAATACCCACACCACCTCCACCACCACTTCTCTCCTCAACCCCCCTTCCTACTCTAAAGCCCCTACCGCCCCCTACACCAACTCCACTAATACCTTCATACATCAAGCTAAAACCAGCCAAGCAAACAACCAACAAACCAACAAATCAACCAGCAAACAACCAACCAAAAAACAACCAATCAACAAACAACCTATCAACAAACAACCAATCAACAAACAACCCACCTCCCAAACCCACACTGAAGAGAGTATGGATTGTTGATTACGAACACACCGATCATACTTCTCGTCCAATTTTCAAAAACAATCGCTCCCAAAGAAACAAATCCAAAGAAAAAACAAGCGAACTCAGACCCAGCAGATCTTCCTCCAGATAACCCCCCGCCTCCTTTATGGCATACACCACAATCAATTACAATAACACCCACAACATCATACAATGGAACATTAGGAGCCTTAAGGCCAATTCTGAAGAAATCGACCTTCTGGCCTCCACCTTCAACCCGGTCGTCTTCTGCCTACAAGAAACTTTCTTGAAAACCACCGACCATTACTCCTTAACAACTTTGCTTGCTATCACAATCATCAAGTGGATGCTGACAGGGCCTGTGGTGGCGTCTCCATCCTCGTTAGACACGATATCCCACACAGCCCTGTTAGGTGTGCACACCGACCTTCAGGCCATCTGTATTTCTATCTCCCTCCACAAAACTTTCACTCTCTGCAATATCTATCTCCCTCCCAACACCAACATTCAACCAACCAGCCTTAACAACCTCATCTCTCAGCTTCCCACCCCTTCATCCTTCTTGGTGACTTCAGCGCTCACAACCCTTTGTGGGGCTCTAATACCACCACCCCTAGAGGCAAGTTCATCGAAACGCTCTCCGTCAGCACAGCCTGTCCTTACTGAACACTAACTCCCGACCTACCTTCATCCTGCCACAGGCTCTCTCACCTGTATTGACCTGTCTATCTGTTCCCTAACCTCCTCCCTGACTTTAGTTGGAGAGTCACTGCTGACCTCTGTGGTAGTGATCATTACCCTCTTCTTATACACTCCAATCTTCAAATCCCCACTGAGCACACCCCCAACTGGAACCTCGACAAGGCTGACTGGTCCCTTTTTGAAACCCTCTGTGACTCACACCTCTCCCCCCATCTTCTGAGGATGAGGATCCATGTCTAACTTCAGTAATATCTTATCAACATCGCCACCTGCTCAATTCCCAAAACCTCCAAACCCCAAATCATCCCCCAACCCCTGGTTCTCAGATGACTGCAAAACCGCCATCAAGAACAGGAAAAGAGCCCTCAGGAACTTTAAAACTAACCCGACCACCCATAACCTTAACCTCTTTCATCAGCCGTGCCAAGGCCAGACGCACTATCAAGGACAGTAAAACCAACACTTGGAACAACTTTATCTCTTCTCTCACCACCAACACCCCACTAAGAAGATTTGGAGAATGGTTAACAGCTTCCACGGCAGAGTAGGCAAATCTTCCATCTCCCATCTCTCTTGGAATGGAGACCTTCTCACATAAAAAAAGACATCGTTGACCACCTGCCGCCTCTTTCAGCAACATCTCGGCCTCGACCAACTACTCCAATGCTTTCAAAATCAAAAAGCTTGCGATGAAGCCCGGAGAATCACTTTTCCCTCTGACAACTCCAAAGCTACAACACCCCTCTCACCCTTTCTGAATTAAACCAAGCCATCAGCGGCTGGCTGCACCTCCAAGGGCCCAGATGGCATCCCCTATCAGTTTCTGAAACACCTCCCCATCAAAGCCACCACTACCCTACTCACCATCTTCAACCACATTTGGTCCTCACACTCCTTTCCCCTATCTGGAGAACAGCTATTGTCATCCCGTCCTTAAACCGGGAAGGATAGCACCGACCCCACCAGCTACCGACCCATCGCCCTTACTTGCTGTCTCTGTAAAATTATGGAAAAGATCATTAATCAGAGACTAAACTGGTTCCTCGAGACCAACAGAATCCTCTCTCCTCACCAAAGCGGCTTCGAAAAGCGTCGCAATACCCTTGACCAGTTAATTACGCTCGACACGCTATCCGGAATCCTTTGCAAAAAAGGAACACCTCATTGCCATATTTTTTGACCTCGAAAGCTTTCGACACTACTTGGAAATCTGGCATTACCGGAAACTTCACACCATTGGCCTCAGAGGCCACCTCCCCATCTTTATTCAAAACTTCCTCTCACCCAGGCAGTTCCAAGTTCGTATTGGCCACACCCTCTCCAAGCCGTACCCCCAAGAAGAGGGCGTCCCCCAAAGGCAGCATCCTCTCCCCACTCTCTTCAACCTGAGCATTAATGACATCGGGAATGACCTTGGCCCCAGCATCAAGCGTACCCTCGTGGATGACTTCACCATCTTCTACTCCCTAGCTTTCCTATTGTTGAAAATAGGCTTCAAACCAGCCTCAATCAGCTGCAAGTCTGGAGCAACAATAACGGTTTTAGATTCTCCAAAGACAAGACAGTCTGCATGCACTTTTGTCATTTCAACAACCTCCACCCCAACCCGAACTTTGTGCTCAATGGGAATCGCATCCCTAAAGTTGAAAACACAAAGTTCCTTGGTCTAACTCTAGACCCCAAGCTCACCTACAAGCCACACATCACCAACCTGAAACTAAAATGCAATAGCTCCCTCAACCTCCTCCGACTGCTCTCCAACACTACTTGGGAGCGAACGCATGCTCTCCTCAAAATTTTCAGGCTCACCATTCGTGCCAAGCTTGACTATGGCAATATTGTTTACTGTGTCGCTCACAACTCATACCTCAACCACATTAACACCATCCAAAATGAAGCCCTCAGGCTTTGTCTAGGAGCCTACAGGACCTCCCCAATCACTAGCCTTCATGTTGAAGCCAACGAACCCCCTTTCTACTTAGATGTAAAAGCTTAGCCTCTCCTATGCTTTTAGAGTCCTCACCAACACTCAGAACCCTGTTTACAACCTCATTAGGTACCCCAATTTCTCCTCCCTCTTTGATAGGACTAAAACCCTATCGCCCCCTTCAGCTTACGCATTAAATCAGACCTCTTTCAACTTGGCATCAACCCGCCACTCTCGGCACCTATTCCTGGCCCACTTTTCCGCCTTGGGCCACCCCCTTCCTTCTGTCCACCTAGACCTCTCCACTTATAACAAAACTCAAACTCACCCTAATCTCTTCATCAATCTCACAACCAAATCAAAGACCAACTCTCAAATTACACCTCTATCTATACTGATGGCTCCAAGGAAGGCAACAAGACAGCTGCTGCTGCCATCATCCAAGACATCACCCTCAGTAGCAGACTTCCTGACCACTCATCCATCTTTTCAGCCGAGGCTAAGGCCATTCTCCTCGCCCTCAACTTTATTGAGTACTCTCCTCTTAGTCACTTTGCCATTTTCTCTGACTCTAAGGCTGTTCTTACTTCATTACTCAATCTTAAATGGGATAACCTCACCTGCCACCTCCTCCTCCGGAAACTCTTTTCTCCCACCCTCTGCAGGAAAAGTGTTCTTTTCTTCTGGATACCCAGCCATGTTGGCATCCCTGGCAATGACAGGGCTGATACAGCCGCTAAGCTTGCCCTTAACCTCCTCCCTTCCCCTTTTCCCAAAACCCTCTCTGACATCAAACCGCTTATCGCTTCTCTTGTTCGTGACGCTGGCAAACCTTATGGAACTTCCAAATTGATAACAAACTCCATGTTATCCAGCCCACAATCCCGATCAAATCCACCATCAACAACCTTTCTCGTATCGACAACGTTCATATTACCCGTCTTAGAATTGGTCACACCCACCTCACTCACTCCCACCTCCTTATTGGTTCCCCCCAACCCCTCTGTAACAATTGCCACTGCATCCTTACAATCCAACACGTTCTCCTTGCTTGCCCCTGTACAACCTTCCCAGAGCTTCTCTCGCTCCCCACAACTCAATTGCTGAGTTCTTCCAAAAAAATCCTCCAGATAAAATAGTCTCCTTCCTTCAGCATGCATCCCTCTACAACCATATTTAATCCTCCTCTTCCACCCCCTCTCTACTCTGTTTTTAGTTTTTCCCATGCACCTCCTCTCTCGATCACAGCTTTCTGGCTTTTGTTCTTGAATTTCTCTCATTCTTCCCCTGGTCTCTTTCCTTACTACCTCTAAAATGATCTGACCTCTCAGGCACAATTTGACCTTCGTTGTCGTGGTGCCGTTAAGACCTCATCAAACAAACAAACAATTACCTTCCTAACAATCTTTGAATTTTGAAACCAACAATTGATTTATTTCTTGTTCATTATGCAACTATATGAGTTGACCTGCTTATTATCTAAACTGTACAAAGATTTAAAATGTCTTTTTAAGAGCAGAGTGATTGCAAAATTACAAATAAATCAAATAAAGAGATGGTAATAATATACCTTTTTGCATTACGCCTCTCTATTTTTGTACAGCCAAAAAGCCCAGCCATCTCAATCTGTGGAAAAGTTGGTGCAGGAAGCAATAGCAAAACTTGCCAAGATAGAACAGCAGACATCTTACATCATGAGCAATGTGGACGGCATCTTTGAGCATTACAATGAGGCAGGTGAGGTGGAAGAGGGGGCTCTGAAGGAGGGGGCTACAAAGACGGCGTCTGAAACAGTGCCAGGAGAGAATGAACAAAGTGAAAGAGAAATTAAGAATACAGGACCTCTAAGCTCAGAAGGTGTCCTCCTAGATGAGGTCAGTCTTCAAGATGAAGACCTCTCAAGATCAGGAGAAGATGTCTCTTGCACAAACGCTGCAGCAGAGACTGAAGAGGGGATATCAAGTGCTTCTAATATATGTAATGAAAATGGTATGTGCTAGTTTGCTTTGATCTGTACTTACCAACCTACCAGCCGGCACTGTCCATTAACAGGCAACACTGTCCATTAACAGCTGGCTGGCGCTGTCCTTTAACAGCCGACCAGCGCTGTTCATTAACAGCCGGTCGGTGCTGTTTATTAACAGCTGGCCAGTGCTGTCCATTAACTGCCGACTGGCACTGTCCATTAACAGCCGACCAGCGCTGTCCATTAACAGCCGGCCGGTGCTGTCCATTATCAGCCATCCGGCGCTGTCCATTAACAGCCGGAGCTTAAATAATTCAAAATGTAGAACTGATCACTTATACAGCAAAAATTCCCATTAAAATCAGTTACAAACTGACCATTTTACAGCATTTTCAATTTTTGGCTTATTGCACAATAATTTGTGACATAGGCAGATGAACATGTCTTCAGTTGTTTATGTAAATCCTTTGTTTTTCAATCCTCTCTAAAATATATTTTGAAGGTCAACATTTGATTCCATCAGGATATTTCAAAACTTGATTTTCTCCTAGGGCAACAAGTAATCAGCAAAGAAAAAATATCACTTATAACAGGTTAAACATATTCTAAAGAATTACCTAAGGAGGTTTACAGGAATTGTGGAGACAGGGGACTGGGTGGGGGAAGCCCCCACTATTTTCTGTGCAAAAAAATGAAAAATAGTATGGCCTGATTTTATCTTATTGGTTTTCATGGTTGGCAGGTAAGATTGGGAGATAATAAACATGAAATTGAAACAATTGGTTAAATTCAAGGAACATCTGGTCAAATTAATTGAAATTTATGTGAAATATGTTGCCAATTTTCTGGAAAATTGGCAAAAAGTCCTCTAAATTGCCTAAAAATGATGGAAATTTCATGAAAATTGCCACAAATGAAGGAAATTTGCTTTAAAAACAAACAAAATTTTCAGAAAATTATTTGAAATTCTGGTCAAATTTGTCAACAAATTTTCCAAAATTGACAAAAGTCCTTCAAAATCACCTATTAATGAAGAAAATTGACAAAATTGAAGGAAATTTCCTTGAAATTGATGAAAATTTCCTGAAAATGATGAAAAAATTGAAGGAAAAGCTGGTTAAATTTATTTGAAATTTTGGTTAAAATTGTCAACAAATTTCTCAAAAAATGAAAATTTCCTCGTAATCGAAGAAAATTGCCTAGAAATAAGAAAATTTCCCAAGTTGCCAAATAAATCATCAAAATTTCAAGGAAAGTACCCGAGAATGAATGAAATTTCCAGAAAATTGCCAAAAATTGAACAAAATTTCACAGAAAGTGTCATACATATGAAAATTACTTTTGTATTTCTCTCTGTTCTCAGGTTCAGATATCAGGCTTTTACCTCCTTTTGAAGCATTTACAACTCTTGAAACCACACCGTCTTGCCACAACTTCTTGAAAAGCTCATTTCAGCCCGCAGATGCCAAAAAGTTTGTAGTAGTTCTGAAGAAAGAGGTAATTCCAGTGTACCTATTTTGTACCACATTCTTTGTATGTGTAAAGTTTGTTGTTGTGTGCGGAGAACTAGACAACCTTTGAGATGGGACATGACTCTAAAAGGATTATTCAGGGGTCAATCAATTTTTTCATATATGAAAGAGGACTTTAAATGAAACAAAATAGTGATGAAAGCATTCACTTAATTACATGAAGTAGTGATGAAACGTTTTGCAGTGATACTCATTGTTTAAGTGAAAATTTGTTTAGTGGACAATTTTCTTTTTAAATTGGTTGATAGCTTTCACTTTTGAAACATTATTCACTATATGACATACTTTACTCACCCTATCTCTGTGCTCCTATATTAAAAGTGAATTACATCTACAGAGTAATGACAGGGCTGATGCAGCCGCTAAGCTTGCCCTTACCCTCCTCCCTGCCCCTTTTCCCAAAACCCTCTCTGACATCAAACCGCTTATCGCTTCCCTTGTTCGGGACCGCTGGCAAACCTCATGGAAGTCCCAAATTGATAACAAACTCCATGTCATCCAGACCACAATTCCGATCAAAGCCACCATCAACAACCTCTCTCGTATTGACAACGTTCATATTACTCATCTTAGAATTGGTCACACCCATCTCACCCACTCCCACCTCTTTATTGGCTCCCCCCAACCCCTCTGCAACAATTGCCATTGCACCCTCACAATCCATCACGTTCTCCTTGCTTGCCCCCTGTACAACCTTCCCAGAGCTTCTCTCGCTCCCTACAACTCAATTGCTAAGTTCTTCCAGAAAAATCCTCCGGATAAAATTATCTCCTTCCTTCATCATGCCTCCCACTACAACCATATTTAATTCTCCTCTTCCACCCCCTCTCTACTTTGTTTTTGTTTCAACCATGCACCTCCCCTCACAATCACAGCTTTCTGACCTTTTGTGCTTGAATTTCTCTCATTCTTCCCCTGTTTCCTTTACTTCCTACCTCTAGAATGATCTGACCTCTCAGGCACAATTTGACCTTAGTTATTGTGGTGCCATTAAGCCATCATCAAACAAACAAACAGAGTAAAGTGTGCTTTGAAGCCAGCATCTCATCTCCTGCCACCCTATCTCTGTGCTCCTAAATTAATAGTGAATTACATCTACAGAGTAAAGTGTGCTTGAAGCCAGCATTTCATCTCCTGGTCTTATTCTTTGTTACAGATACAGTTGCTGCAGTCCTCCTTACCCCCAGGGATCATCGTGAGAATGTTTGAAGATAAGATGGTAAGGTCACACCACGTACTTCATGGCATCTTGTGGGTGGAGTAAATGATGGTTGTCATGAAGCGCATCCTTCATGGCATCTTGTGGTTGGAGTAGATGATGGTTGTCATGAAGTGCATCCTTCATGGCTACTTGTGGGTGGAGTAGATGATGGTTGTCATGAAGCGCATCCTTCATGGCATCTTGTGGGTGGAGTAGATGATGGTTGTCATGAAGCGCATCCTTCATGGCTACTTGTGGGTGGAGTAGATGATGGTTGTCATGAAGCGCATCCTTAATGGCATCTTGTGGGAGGGGTAGATGATGGTTGTCATGAAGCGCATCCTTCATGGCATCTTGTGGGTGGAGTAGATGATGGTTGTCATGAAGCGCATCCTTCATGGCATCTTGTGGGTGGAGTAGATGATGGTTGTCATGAAGCGCATCCTTCATGGCATCTTGTGGGTGGAGTAGATGATGGTTGTCATGAAGCGCATCCTTCATGGCTACTTGTGGGAGGGGTAGATGATGGTTGTCATGAAGCGCATCCTTCATGGCATCTTGTGGGTGGAGTAGATGATGGTTGTCATGAAGCGCATCCTTCATGGCATCTTGTGGGTGGAGTAGATGATGGTTGTCATGAAGCGCATCCTTCATGGCATCTTGTGGGTGGAGTAGATGATGGTTGTCATGAAGCGCATCCTTCATGGCTACTTGTGGGTGGAGTAGATGATGGTTGTCATGAAGCGCATCCTTCATGGCATCTTGTGGGTGGAGTAGATGATGGTTGTCATGAAGCGCATCCTTCATGGCTACTTGTGGGTGGAGTAGATGATGGTTGTCATGAAGCGCATCCTTCATGGCATCTTGTGGGTGAAGTAGATGATGGTTGTCATGAAGCGCATCCTTCATGGCATCTTGTGGTTGGAGTAGATGATGGTTGTCATGAAGCGCATCCTTCATGGCTACTTGTGGGTGAAGTAGATGATGGTTGTCATGAAGCGCATCCTTCATGGCATCTTGTGGTTGGAGTAGATGATGCTTGTTATGAAGTGCATCCTTCATGGCTACTTGTGGGTGGAGTAGATGATGGTTGTCATGAAGCGCATCCTTCATGGCATCTTGTGGGTGGAGTAGATGATGGTTGTCATGAAGCGCATCCTTCATGGCTACTTGTGGGTGGAGTAGATGATGGTTGTCATGAAGCGCATCCTTCATGGCTACTTGTGGGTGGAGTAGATGATGGTTGTCATGAAGCACATCCTTCATGGCTACTTGTGGGTGGAGTAGATGATGGTTGTCATGAAGCACATCCTTCTTGGCATCTTGTGGGTGGAGTAGATGATGGTTGTCATGAAGCGCATCCTTCGTGGCTCTTGTGGATGGAGTAGATGATGGTTGCCTTATTTTCATGATTTGTTGAATGTGCAGAGTGACTTTGGAGCAGAGTTGATGCATATAATACAGTGACGCATCCGTAGCAATATTTTCTTTGTGTTTTATGCAGAATTTATTGTCGGCCTTGGTGGAAGGACCAGCGAACACCCCGTATGAAGACTGTATTTTCTACTTTGACATAAATCTGCCCAACAACTACCCCAAGAAGCCCCCTGTGGTGCATTTTCACGCCTACTGTTCAGGTCGGTTGAACCCAAACCTTTACAATGAGGGCAGAATATGTATTAGCTTGCTGGATACATGGTCAGGGAAGGTAAGAGAAATAAATCTTCATTTAGATGTTTAGAAGTGAGAATAGACAAACAGATTTTAAACACAATGATAAGAGAGGAATTAAAGGTATATGGACAGGTAAAGATTTTATGTTCACCAGAAAGAGCAGTAACTTATGAACAGATATGTCTTTAAATTATGAAGAGATATGTCTTTAGATTATGAACAGATATGTCTTTAGATTATGAACAGGTATGTCTTCAAATTATGAACAGATGTCTTTAGATTATTAACAGATATGTCTTTAAATTATAAACAGATATGTCTTTATATTCTGAACAGATATGTCTTTAAATTATGAACAGATGTCTTTAGATTATGAACAGATATGTCTTTAAAATCTGAACAGATGTGTCTTTAGATTATAAACAGATGTGTCTTTAAATTATGAACAGATGTCTTTAAATTATGAACAGATGTCTTTAGATTATGAACAGATATGTCTTTAAATTATGAACAGATATGTCTTTAAATTATGAAGAGATGTGTCTTTAGATTATGAACAGATATGTCTTTAAATTTTGAACAGATATGTCTTTAAATTCTGAACAGATATGTCTTTAAATTCTGAACAGATATGAACAGTCTTTAAATTTTGAACAGATATGTCTTTAAATTCTGAACAGATATGTCTTTAAATTCTGAACAGATATGTCTTTAAATTTTGAACAGATATGTCTTTAAAAACAGATATGTCTTTTTTTATGTCTTTAAATTCTAAACAGATATGTTTTTATATTCTGAACAGATATGTCTTTAAATCATGAACAGATGTCTTTAGATTATGAAAAGATATGTCTTTAAATCATGAACAGATGTCTTTAGATTATGAACAGATATGTCTTTGAATTATAAACAGATATGTCTTTGAATTATAAACAGATGTCTTGATATTCTGAACAGATGTGTCTTTAAATTCTGAACAAATATGTCTTTAAATTTTGAACAGATATGTCTTTAAATTCTGAACAGATATGTCTTTAAATTATAAACAGATGTCTTTATATTCTGAACAGATATGTCTTTAAATCATGAACAGATGTCTTTAGATTATGAACAGATATGTCTTTGAATTATAAACAGATATGTCTTTGAATTATAAACAGATGTCTTGATATTCTGAACAGATGTGTCTTTAAATTATGAACAAATATGTCTTTAAATTCTGAACAGATATGTCTTTGAATTATGAACAGATATGTTTTTAAATTCTGAACAGATGTGTCTTTAGATTATGAACAGATATGTCTTTAAATTATGAACAGATGTGTCTTTAAGTTATAAACAGATATGTCTTTAAATTCTGAACAGATATGTTTTTAAATTCTGAACAGATATGTCTTTAAATTATGAACAAATATGGCTTTAAATTCTGAATAAATATGTCTTTAAATTATAAAAAGATCACTCTTTGCATTACATCAAACACACTTGTGGTTTCTGAGTTACGCTAATCAAAGAAAAACAATAAGTAAACAAAAGGAAATTCAAATGATTTCTTGTTGTAATGTCACAAAATATCAATAACATTTGCATAATTTATTATGATAAGGTCTGAAAATTCCAAATTATTTAAAACAGTCAATTTTGAACCAATTTTGATGAAAGCTTTTGCTAGTTTCTTTGTTTACAGTACCATTTGAAGAAGAATGAAATAGCTATTGTTCAATTTGTTGATTGATTGCCCTCATGTGAGGGGATCAATTTGGTATTCCCCTTGTAAATTAGGGTTAACCCTAACCTTTGGTATTCCCCTTGTAAGTCAGGTTTAAACCTAACCTTTGATATTCCCCTTGTAAGTTAGGATTAACCCTAACCTTTGGTATTTACTTTGTAAGACAGGGTTAACCCTAACCTTTGGTATTCCCCCTGTAAGTTAAGGTTAACCCTAACCTTTGGTATTCCCCTTGTAAGTTATGGTTAACCCCACCCTTTGATATTCCCCTTATAAGTTAGGGTTAACCCTAACCTTTGGTATTCCTCCTGTAAGTTATGGTTAACCCTAACCTTTGGTATTCCCCTTGTAAGTTAGTGTTAACCTTAACCTTTGGTATTCCCCCTGTAAGTTAGGGTTAACCCTTACCTTTGGTATTCCTCCTGTAAGTTAGGGTTAACCCTAACCTTTGGTATTCACCTTGTAAGTTAGCATTAACCCTAACCTTTGGTATTCTCCCTGTAAGTTAGGGTTAATGCTAACCTTTTGTATTCCCCTTATAAGTTAGGGTTAACCCCAACCTTTGGTATTCCCCTTGTAAGTCAGGGTTAACCCTAACCTTTGATTTTCCCCTTGTAAGTTATGGGTAATCCTAACCTTTGGTTTTCCCCCTGTAAGTCATGGTTAGCCCTAACCTTTGGTATTCCCCATGTAAGACAAGGTTAACCCTAACCTTTGGTATTCCCTCTGTAAGTCAGGTTTAAACCTAACCTTTGATATTCCCCCTTGTAAGTTAGGATTAACCCTAACCTTTGGTATTCACCTTGTAATTCAGGGTTAACCCTAACTTTTGGTATTCCTCTTGTAAGTTAGGGTTAACCCTAACCTTTGGTAATCCCCTTGAAAGTCAAAGTTGTTTTGAACTTTCATTTCATGTTAAAAAGGACATTTGCCCCTCATTTGTGTTTTATGTGACCCACCCAAAATGTAGTGAGTTTAATTGTTAACATAGTTTTTATCTCTAATTAAATTGTTTTCAATAGATGTTCAAGATTTATGGAAAGGTCAGGGCAGCAGTAGCAAAGTTGCTTAAAAATCATGTAAAAACATCAAACTTTTCCATCAAAATTGGTTCAGTAAGAATTAAGCATTGTACAGCTTTTTTTAAGTTTTAGGTGTCAATATACAAAGTATTATCCAAATTTCTAATGTATGAATTAGAGCTGTGAAAATTGACTGATTTGGGTAAACTTGTACATGCAAGAAATCATGGTGAGCGTTTAAAGGTCCATGGACAGGTACAAACGTTTTCTGTTAAACACTAGGAACATGCAGAGCATTACATTCTGAAGTTGATTGCCTTTCAATCTTGCAAATAGCATGTGTGGTTTTCAAGTTATGAGTAATGAAAGATTGCATTGTAAATGTTAAGCTTGAACAGGAAATGCTTTTGTTTTTCTTTATTTCTTCACTTAATTTCAGACCTTAAAAAAAGTCCAAAAATGCTGAAAAATAAAGACCTTTATGCAACTAGTATGGCAGAGTATCGACCCTCATGTCCAAATGCACATTAAAATTCTGTTCTCCTAATTTTGAAAAGATTGTTTCTTCAGTATGAATGTTTGTTTTTATGTAAAATGTGGATATAAATGACAATGATTCCCTTCAGTGTCATTGAAAGGATTAGTTCATATGAAAGAGGAACTCGAAAGAAACAAAATGGTGCAGAAAGCATTCAAATACTGTATTGTATTCCGTTTCGGATATATTTAAGTTTAAAATGTGGTATCATTTGTGTAGAAACGACTGAAATTGGATTAGTTGTGAGTCTTGTGATGTAACAACCTAAGTTCCTCAAAGTCTTTGTTTTCTGTCATATTTTTTCCTGAGATTTTGTGGCTTAATTGAAAACCACGTCAGGAAAGTAGTAAAACAGAATCTAATAAGGGTAAGTTATAATTTACCACCTAAAGAAAGTTTGAGGAACAATAATTTAAAAAGAAATCAGTTTAATTCAACATACATTAATAATTGTTAAGAATGTGAGGAAGAGGGGGGCTGTGTAGGGGGGGGGGGTGGGTGCCAACTGTCTATAGTAGACTTAGTACACCAGTCATTTCTACACAAATGAGACAAAACTTGAAACTTCAATATATTCTTAACTGATAAGATATTGAATAGTTTCTGCACCATATTTGGTTCCGATGTGATAGCATTAGGAACCTATGCGGTCATGATGGCGTGTGTGTATGCGTGTGTGTACAGCATGTATGTTTGTGACGGGTAGCTCAAGAACGATACGCTAGATTCATGTCATATGTGGTACACAGATAGCCCATGGTCTGTAGATGCGCCCTATTGTTTTTGATGGTGATGTCATGCATATTACCGAGTAGGTGGGGTTAATGTAAAAATCTTGAAATGTTCATATTTTGACAACCGCGTGTCTGTTTGATTTCATATTTGGGATAATTATGTTAGCTGGTGTGTCCATGTTCATGATTTTAAAGACATTGAGTGGGTGGGGCTTAAAATGATTTTGTCTAATAGAGCTTGTAAACATGGTATCTCAAGAACAGTCAACTGGATTCATGTAATGTATGATACACAGATAGCCCATGGTCTGTAGTTGTACCCAATTGTTTTTGTTGGTGATATCATGCACATTATTCAGTGGACGGGGCTTAAAAGTGAAAGTTTTGAGAAGTAATAAATCAGCAACTGTATGTCCGTTTTGTGTCATATTGGTCATGATAATTTGGTTGCTTATTTTGTACATGCTTATGTTATCAGCAGACGTCATTGATATGCATGGTTGGCATGGCTTAATGTGAATGTCCTAAATGTAAAGTAAACATATTGCATCTCATGAACGACATATCAGATTTATGCTATATCAGGGGTCATGGTCTGTACATATGTTTTAATGTTGTGGTAGTGATGTCATGAATATTAATGAGTAGGCAGGGCTTACTGACAAATTCTTGCAATAGAATAATCAAGCAACCGTTTTTGCATCATACTTGCTGTGATAATGTTGTTAGTTATTTTGCAAATGCTAATGTTGTCAACATTTTTATTGATCTGCATGGTGGGTGTGGCTTATGAATAGATATTATGTAACAAATATTTCATAATAGGCCTAGGCAATGACATGACAGTTAATACAATTTTTGCAAATCAATCAACTTATGAAAATAAAAAGCATCGGAACCACAAAATCTTTTGGTTTTAGTGTTTCTTTAAAGTCCTCTCTCATACAAGATGAACTTGCCTGACCCCTGAATTAATCCTTTTAACCATGAATCTCATGCTGCGACTTGTTTGCCATAAGGCTAGGGTCTTTATCATAAATAGGTACACATTATGGCTCGGCTAAATGCCTTGCCCTTAAAAATGAATAAAAGCTACTATGCCAACCTTGAAATAAATTTCATAGCAGTCCTCTTTCGATAATGGTACTTTGTACTTCTTTCAGGGGTCGGAGATGTGGACTGGCAAGTCAAATCTGCTACAGCTGCTCGTGTCTATTCAAGGTTTAATCCTGAACAGTGAACCATACTACAATGAGGCTGGTTACGAGAAGCACCGAGAAACCAAACACGGGCACGAGAACAGCCGGGTCTACAACGAAACTGCCATCATCAAAGTCATACAGGTAATAGAGCTGAATTTTTTTTTTGTAAACAATGAAATGCTATTCACTCTTCAAACACTAGAAAATAAAGACGACTTTATATACTTCCATGTTCAGATGAGCGCTTTCACATCACTTCATTCACTTTATAGCTTCAAAACCTTGGTACTCTTTCGGTAAAACTCTCAGATATTCTACCTCTGTCAGTTCTTCCAAGAAAAAATATAAAAAAGGAGTATTAATTAATTATGTAATATATATAATATATATATATATATGTGTATATATATATATATATATACATATATATATATATATATATATATATATATATATATATATATATGTATATATGTATATAATAATATATATATATATATATATATATATATATATATATATATATATATATATATATATATATATATATATATATATATATATATATATATATATATATATATATATATATATATATATATATATATATATATATATATATATATATATGTATATATATATATATGTATATATATAGAAAGAATGATAATGTCTCTAGCCAACAAAATTTTGATAAACCAAATATTTCAAGATATATATTGGTTTATAAATATTCTGTTGGCTAGAGACTGTCATTTTTTTCAATATATATATATGTATATATATATATATATATATATATATATATATATATATATATATATATATATATATATATATATATATATATATATATATATATATATATATATATATATATATATATATATATATATATATATATATATATATATATATATTTATAATATATATATATACATATATATATATATATATTTATAATATATATATATACATATATATATATATATATATATATATATATATATATATATATATATATATATATATATATATATATATATATATATATATATATATATATATATATATATATATATATATATATATATATATATATATATATATATATATATATATATATATATATATATATATATATATATAGATATAAAATATATATATATATATATATATAATATATATATATATATATATATATATATATATATATATATATATATATATATATATATATATATATATATATATATATATTTACATATATATGTATATAATAATAATAATAATACATTTTATATATATTATACCAAACGGTCTCAATGCGCTTTACATAAACAAATATAAGATGAGAAAACCTTAAGATACAAACAGTAAGAGAACAAAACCATACTTAAAAAGATACAAGCAGGATAAAGTTACAAGTTCCAATGAGGGGAACTCATGAAAAGGTGTGTTTTCAATACACTCTTAAAAATATCTAAAGTAGGGGCATTTCTGATGTAGATGGAGAATGTTCCAGAGTTTGGGGCTGCATATTGAAAAGAACGTTCACCGTAAGTCTTGGTGTTAATTTTTGGCGGCTTTAGGAGAATAGCACTGTTAGATCTGAGTGATGAGTTGGTAATTGTAAAGTGAGTAAGTTGGAAATATAATTTGGAGCAAGACCATGGATGGCTTTGTATGTGAGGGTGAGAAGCTTGTAGTTTATTCTTTCACATATAGGAAGCCAATGAAGTTGGTGGAGGATGGGTTTAATGTGAGATTTTTACTTGTGAGAGTAACTAATCTGGCAGCAGTGTTTTGAATGCGCTGAAGCTTTGAGATTTGTTGAGAAGGAAGTCCAAATAAGATACTGTTGCAACAATCAAGTCTGGATGATACAAATGCGTGAATAAGTGTCTCAGTTGACTTTTGATCAAGATATTTACGAATTTGGCTGATTTTCTGATGGCAAGTGAAGCGGAGCGGCATATATTATTTACATGTGGCAGCAGTGTAAGCTTATCATCAAAAATAACACCTAGGTCTTTAACACAGGAAACAGGAGATATACATGAATTACCAATCATAACAGAGGAAACTGGAGTAGTGCTTAGAAAAGCGTGTGAAATATGAATTACTTCAGTTTTACTATCATTAAGAATTAGTTTGTTGTCAGCACACCATGTCTTGATTTCCTCTACACACGATTCAAGTTTTGCAATACTCTGGTCTTTTCGTTTCTATTCATTGACACATAAACCTGTGTATCATCTGCATAAATCATCCCATGCAGGCCATGAGATGTGATAATACTTTCCATAGGGAAGTATAGTATGTAAAAACAGGTGGTCCGATTACTGATCCTTGAGGCACTCCATAGACGAGATGCCGAGGCGAAGAGTTTTATCTTTAATGCTTACAACCTGCGGCGGTTTGCAAAATATGATTTCATCCAATTGAGAGTGATTCCATCCAAACCGTACACAGTATGCAGCCTATTAAACAGAATTTGATGGTCAATAGTGTCAAATGCTGCACTAAGGTCGAGGAGGACAAGGAGTGACTCTTTGTGGTCATCAGTAGCAAGGAGAAGATCATTGTAAATGCGTAACAGGGCAGTTTCTGTAGAGTGATTCTTGCGGTAGGCAGATTGGAGGGAGTTTTGTAGTGAGTTGGCACACAAGTAGTCTTGTAGTTGCAAAGAAACAGCCTTTTCTATCAATTTTGCAAGAAATTTTAAGTTGGAAATGGGACGATAGTTTTGAAAAACTTCTGTGTCCAGGGACGGTTTTTTGATGGTAGGAGTGGACGATGGCAGATTTCAAGGTTGATGGGAAAGTGCCAGAACTCAGTGACATGTTTACAATCTTTGACAAAACTGGCAATAGCTCGTCAAGACAATCCTTCAGGATCCAAGTCGGTAAGGGATCAATTGAACATGATTTGTTTGGCATCTGCAGGATCATTTTCGTACATCAGCATCACCCAGTTGACAAAATTTATCAAGAGAATGTGAGCATGTGCTAGTGATATATGGTTTTGGATCCACAGGCATTGATGGGGTGTCACATTATCCAGTTGAGAACGAAGCAAAATAATTTTGTTCTCAAAGAAGTCCCCAAAGTCCTCTGCTAACTTTTGTGGGCAGTCATGGCTAGGCAATGGAGAGTTGGACTTAGCAACGCACATGGAGTCAACAAGTTTAAACAATTTACGCTGATCGCAGGTTGCAATTTGTGTAGAATGATAGTCACATTTGGCGAGTCAAGAAGCTCACGGTACTCAAGTTTGAGCTTCAAGAATTTGCCGATGTACTTCTAGACGGGTTTTCTTCCATTTTCGTTCAGCACGTCTTCGCTGTAGCTTAGCTTTATGCAATGAGTCAGAAAACCAAGGGGCATGAGGTCGTAAAGTGACTGATCGGGACTTCTCAGGTGCATGCTTATTAATGAGATTCTTTAAGGCGTGTTCATATTGTAAGGTTAATTCTTCAGCATTTGATGAGGGATCCGTGTACAGGGGCGACAATTGGATGTCACGCTTGAGATCATCAAGTACAATGTTTTTATAGTCACGGTGGTGAATTGTTCGCTTGGTTGGAGGGGCGTTTAAGCCCAATGTGACAAGATAAGACAGCATGGTCAGATGGAAGTTCAAGGTTGTTGACATTAACATTTGAAAGCAGGCGATCATCCTTATGTGTAATAATAAGATCAAGGGTATGTCCCTTGCGATGCGTAATAACGTTAATGTGCTGCTGCAGACCAGCAGAATCCAGTAAATCTAAAAAGCTATAGCATCACGGTTTTACAATCATCAGCGTGAAAATTAAAATCCCCTGCTATAAGCAGGTGGCCATGACATGTTGTCAGGATTTCAAGAAGTGTGGAGAATTCACACATAAATATGGCAGAAGTTAGCTTGTTCTTTTTGTTTGGTGGTGGGCGATAAATAACAACAAGTCTAATGGAAACACCATTTGAACAAATGGTTAGGTCAATGATTTGAATGATTTGAAAGATTAAGTGACAGTTTTGCCTTGCATTAAAACCTTTACGTAGTATAATACAAACACCTCCCCACCTTTTGACAATCTAGGTATATGGTAGAGGGCATGATCAAGCAGAGTATTACATATGTCTGCAGTGGCATGGGAATCACGAACATCACCAGTAAACCAGGTTTCAGTTATAGCAAATATGTCAATTTTGTTAGACACAACATAGTCACAAACAGAAGGAACTTTATTTTTCACAGAATTGGCATTCCATACAGAAAATTTAACGTTAGATGCAAATGAGTTGTTGGAAACAGAAGGAATCTTTATAAGGTTTTGGTATATATATATATATATCTCCCCTTTTTTCTCCTCTGGTGTGGGCTGTTTTTGACAGGCACTTAGTGTGGGCGGGTCTGGGCAATAAGCTCATCATATTTTCACTTCTGTTCATGTGTTTATTTTGTGTTAGTACCATATTTGGTATTTGTTTGCTTTGGTGCATTTTGTTCTGCATGTTTTTTTGTTTTTTTAAATGTTTCAGGCACATTATCTATGTCTGTATTACCAGAGGGGCTCTTATTTATCCTGCAACCAAAAACCCTCTCACCCTGCAACCCAACACCCTCCCACCCTGCAACCAAACACCCTCTAACCCTGCAACCCAATACCCTCCCACCCTGCAAGCCAACACCCTCCCACCCTGCAACCAAACACCCTCTAACCCTGCAACCCAATACCCTCCCACCCTGCAACCCAACACCCTCCCACCCTGCAACCCAACACCCTCCCACCCTGCAACCCTACACCCTCCCACCCTGCAATCCAACACCCTCCCACCCTGCAACCCAGCAACCCAACACCACCCACCCATCCTGCGACCCAACACCCTGCCACACTGGTGGTATTTATGCTGATCATTGAAAGCAAAAACAATTTTATCATGAAGGTTTAATTCATTGCCCCAGTTGTCTTTGAGATAAAAAAAAATACTTTGATATTCAGTTTAACATTTGTGGTTTCCATTTCCTGCAGTCTCTGACTAATATGGTCATACATCCACCAGAGATCTTCAAGGGGGAAACCGTGAAGTTCTGTGCAGATCACAGCAAAAGGTAAGATCTCTGTGTAGAAACGAATGGTGTAGTAAGTCTACAATGGAAGATTGACACCCTTATCCTTACATTGTTAATATGTTTTAAAGAATATTTATTTGTTTCCTATTTGAATCATTTTTTCCTCAAACTTTCTTCATGTAGTAAATTACTGAATTCTGTTTTACTACTTTTCTGACTTATCCAATGGTTTTTGAATGTTCAATAACCACATCAAGCTGCATTTTCAGGAAGCCCACATAGTTTGCCTGAGTCCTGTAACGCCCAAGGTTTACGATGTTTATGATAGTGGTTTAATAATTTTTGAATTTTGGAAATAGCATCTTTTCAAGTTATAGAGTAATCAGAGTTTGAATTTTTGTAATATATTGATAAAATGTGATGTATGAAAACAGGAAAACACCTCAAAATGCTTTCGTTTTTCTTTGTATTTCTTCCCTTAATTTCAGACCTTGAAAATGTTCAAAGAGCCTTCTCCACTGAGCTTGAGGTTGGTTGGAGGGGGAGGGGAGGAGGGGTATGGTAAAGAGAAATGGCAGCTTAAAAAACAATGAATTTAAGATAAGAAAATAGAGACTATGTCCCATTCACAAATCACAAGAGTAACACAAAATTTTGCATATTTGTACAAAACTTGTAAAAATGACCAATTTCTAACCAATTTTGATGAAATATTTTGCCTTCTTCATGGATCTTAGCGGATTTCAAATCAATTTAGCTAATGATGCCTCTACCTGTCCATATACTGTACCTCTACCTGTCCATATACTGTACCTTTAAGTGAGCTTGAGTTAGATATCCAAGAAAAACAAATTATTAATCTAAGATAGAACATCTTTGGATTCCAGAGTTAGCTACAGTATACAATTTCTGAGTTAAGGCTGATAAATGTTTTGAGCACAGCGAAACACCTTTCTGCTAATCTCAGTCATTGATGATGATCAGAACTTAAAGCTTACCCCGGACTTACAATAAACAAATAAAAGATAGGATTTACCTAAGAAACTACCTAAGCCGGCCAGTCAAATAAGCATACAAATTTGGATGCAATTATAATGCTTATAAGAAAAACAGTAAAATGCTCAATTATGAAATTTGATGGATGTTTTTTGCTACTTTCTTGATTTTTAAAGACTTAAAATCAATCTAGTTATATTACCACCCACATCTCCATTCACCTTTAACAGCTCTATGGTCAGTTTGTGTCCTCTCGAGCGCAGTCTCCTCTAATACCAATATCTCTCCCCCTAACACAACTAAAACTGACTCATATACCCAAACAGACCTCACCTGGCTTTTCTTACCCAGTCCTAAGCCCATCACCATTGCCAACAACCCAACCACACCCATTACCCAAACCACCTCACCACCACCACTTCTCCCCCTAACCTTCCTTTCTCCTCTAAGACTCCCGCCATCCCCTACCCCAACACCTCTAATGCCAACAAACTCAAGCCAACCTGGCTAACAATCATCCAATCAACAAGCAACAAACCAATCAACAAACAGTCTACCATCCAAACCCACACAAATAACACGGAAGAGAACATGAATTGTTCAGTTACCAAACATACTTCTCGTCCAACTTTAAAAAACAACAGTTCCCAAAGAAACAGGGACACATCCAAAGAAAAAATAAACCAACTATACAGGGATACAGGGAGGGATGCCATATGGGACATAGGGAGGGATGTCATGTGGGACATATGGTGGAATGCCATGTGAGACACTATGGTGGAATGCCATGTGGAACAAACATATAGGATGGGATCCATGTGGGTCATAGCATGGGATGCCATGTGGGACATATGGTGGAATGCCATGTGAGACACTGTATGGTGGAATGCCATGTGGGAGATATGGTGGAATGCCATGTGGGACAAGGCATGGGATGTCATGTGGGACATGCAGTGGGATGTCATTTGGGACATGAGATGTGATCCATGTGGGACATAGGGTGGAATGCCATGTGGGTCATAGGATGGGATGCCCTGTGGGACATATGATGGAATGCCACATGGGACATGGGGTGGGATGCCATGTGGGAGATATGGTGGAATGCCATGTAGGACATGGGATGGGATGTCATGTGGGACATGGGGTGGGATGCCATGTGGGACATGGGGTGGGATGCCATGTGGGACATGGGGTGGGATGCCATGTGGGACATGGGGTGGGATACCATGTGGGACATAGGGTGGGATGCCATGTGGGACATGGGATGCCATGTGGGACTTAGTGTGAGATGCCATTTTTATAATTGGCCGGGTCATATGACATGGGTGTCAATTTGCATGGACATGCGAACCATGACGGTATTTACCGTTCTAGTTGATGGATTTTGATGAAAGTTTTTGCTTTCTTCATGTTGTTTAAGTCATATTAGCTATGTTGCCTCTACCTGTCCATAAACCTTTTAAGTTATGTTTCTTATCATCATGTTTCTCATGTGAACCTGATGCTGCTTTGTTTGTTGGGATTCATCTCTTGGACAGCAGTGAAGTGATAAGATAAAGTGAAGCTATATCATGAAGTGAAGTTATCACAGCAAGTGAAGCTATCACATCAAGTGAAGCTATCACATCAAGTGAAGCTGTCACATCAAGTGAAGCTGTCACATAACGTGAAGCTGTCGCATCAAGTGAAGTTATCGCATCAAGTGAAGCTATCGCATCAAGTAAAGCTATCGCATCAAGTGAAGCTATTGCATCAAGTGAAGCTATCGCATCAAGTGAAGCTATCGCATCAAGTGAAGCTATCGCATCAAGTGAAGCTATCACATCAAATGAAGCTGTCACATAAAGTGAAGCTGTCACATAAAGTGAAGCTGTCACATAAAGTGAAGCTATCACATAAAGTGAAGCTATCACATAAAGTGAAGATATCACACAAAGTGAAGATATCACACAAAGTGAAGATATCACACAAAGTGGAGATATCGCATCAAGTGAAGCTATCGCATCAAGTGAAGATATCACATAAAGTGAAGATATCGCATCAAGTGAAGCTATCGCATAAAGTGAAGCTATCGCATCAAGTGAAGCTGTCACACCAAGTGAAGCTATTGCATAAAGTGGAGATATCGCATCAAGTGAAGCTATCGCATAAAGTGAAGATATCACACAAAGTGAAGATATCACACAAAGTAAAGAGATCGCACAAAGTGAAGATATCACACAAAGTAAAGAGATCGCATAAAGTGAAGCTATCGCATCAAGTGAAGCTGTCACACCAAGTGAAGCTATTGCATAAAGTGGAGATATCGCATCAAGTGAAGCTATCGCATAAAGTGAAGATATCACACAAAGTGAAGATATCACACAAAGTAAAGATATCACACAAAGTGAAGATATCACACAAAGTAAAGAGATCGCACAAAGTGAAGCTATCGCATCAAGTGAAGCTATCGCATAAAGTGAAGCTGTCACGTAACGTAAAGTGAAAGATTTAATGTAAAGTGAAGCTATCACATAAAGTGAAGCTATCACATAAAGTGAAACTATTGCATAAAGTACACCCAAAGAAGCAAGCATTGCACTCGTGGGCCATGTATGGCCCACCCTCGCATCACCTATGATTAAAACCTTTTATTGTTCATTCCTATGTCATTTTTCTTCTTTTTCCAACAGACTGATTAATCGCATTGAATCCTGGTTAAGCCACCCATCATATGACCCTGCTGCAGAAGCTGGTACTGCTGTCGAGGCTGGTGCTGCTGCCAAGGATGGTACTGCTGCCGAGGCTGGTACTCCTCCAGATGCTGGTACCACTGCCATGGATATACCATCATACCCTCTCTTTCCTCTATCCAGGGGATTTGTTCTCAGTGCCAAGCAGGTCCTCAAAGCCTACAAGAACAGCCTGTGTGTGGCCGGTATTGACATTAGCTGATATTTGCTCCAATAAATGTGTAAAAAGAATTGCTTAATTAGTTTATTAGATATAAGTGAAAATATTATATTTATTGGAGAGAACAGTTCAGGCTTTGGCAGCACAGACTTAAGTTTCTTCTTTGCTTAATAAGATATATTAAGATTTCCATAAAGGCAACAGCAGCTAACTCAATTGGTAATTTATTTCAAATGGCTAAAAATCCTTTCAAAATCACTGAAAATGGACCACTTGACAGCTTTTGCATTTTTGGACATATTTATTTATGTGATCTCACCAGAACATCTTTCCATGTTCTGCTGTAAAACCTGTATTGTTTTAAGCAATTAAACTTTTCACAAACTTGCAGACAGCATTTAATACATACATTTATTTCGTTACAGGCCAGTGGCCCCTTTTCACATTACAATCTATACAATGACAAAAATGTAAAACAACATAATGGCTTGAGGAAGCAAGAAGTCAAATACAAAGAGACAATACATATAATCATGGTAGCAACAATAGTTTTCAAACATGACGGGAATTCAGTGCATGCCTGATGAAATTAGATAGCGACTGGCAAACTCTTTTGGAATTGTTATTTACAAGGGAACACAATTTATGCAAATTAGGATGAGAAGTATAATAGTGCGAAATGTACTTAGCTCGTAAGTCTGTGTGATATGGACAAACTAAAATGAAATGGAACTCATCGTCAATGCAGTTACTATTACAATATTTACATACCCTTTGAGCGTAATAGATTTTGCTGGTACGCCCCTTGTTTACATTTATATCAATATAACCACACCGAAATTTAGCCAGAAATTTCCGTTGATTAAAATAACAAAGATGAATTACATATGGCTCAACAAATTTATCCTTTTTGAATAATTTATAACAATGCAAGTAATCAAAATCTTAAACAGAACTTAACGAATCTTGTTTATCAACATCTTGAAGTCTAAGTTAAAAATATTCATAAATACTTTAACATCAGCTACACCCTTATTAAACCATACGTACTCAAAACCCATATTACAAAGTAGTTTCTTGGTATCTAAACCCCATGACTGATATTTCGTATCAGCAAAAAAAAATTGTTTAAGAAAACTTGATTTAGTATACCTCTTAGAGTCATGCATTGAAATTTGTAACCAATAAGACACTTGTTTTAAATATGTAAAATATTTGAAGGAGGGTATTAAGCTCACCTAGAGCAAGAATATTGGTAGCTCTAAAAGGAAGACCTAAAACATATTTGTGAAAACGATTATAAACCATGGTAACGCTATCTCGAGGTGCAATACCCCATACTTCTGCTCCATATGTTAAAATTGGAAGTATATTTGAGTCAAATATATGTAAAACGTTACTAACAGGTAAACCAGGTAAATTATTCAGAACACTCTCAGGCTAAAGATTGCTTTGCTCGCAGAAGAACTCAGATTGTTTTGTGCGGAATACCATACTCCTTTAGGTGTAAATGCCATGCCTAAATAATTATATAGATTAACAACGTCCATTTTACTACCATCCAAACTCCATTTTTCATGTTTTGCTAGATAACCACCTTTTCTAAATACTATTATTGTACTTTTATCTTTATTAATCCGAAGCTTATTCAACTTACAATAATTTTCAAATTCATTCAACAATTTTTGTAGAGAGTATGCATTGTACGAAAATATAACAAGGTCATCAGCATATTGCAAGCAACAGATATTTCTTTTGTTTATAGCTATACCAGGATAAGTGCAATTGTTAAGTACATCCTTGAAATCATTCATATACAAAGAAAAAAGAATAGGGGATAAGTAATCCCCTTGCCTGACGCCAGTAGTACAATCAAACTCTGCAGATGATAAACCACTATTACATTTAACCCTTGATCTAACATCTCTATACATGTCATATACAATTTTCAAGAGTCATCCTTTGACACCTATTTGAATGAGTTTGTGAAATAATATATTTTTATCAATATTATCAAATGCAGCTTTCAGATCTATAAAGGCGGCATATAATTTACCTCTAGGAGAACGAAGGGCTTTTGAAATCGCCGTATGAATTACAAAACAATTACCTATTGTACAATACTCTTTCCTAAAGCCAGCCTGTGCAGGAGATAAAATTTTAGAATCATTTAACCAACAACACAACCTGTTATTTAGAATGCGTGTAAAAATCTGACTCGTCATACATAGTAAACTAATAGGTCTATAACTCGATGGGGACTTCTTATCCCCTTTTTTGTAAACTGGATGAATTAGCCCGACTCTCCATTGGTCCGGGAAAATACCAAGAGTAAAACATTTTTGGAATAAATCATGCATGGTTTGAATCACATTGTTTGGAGCAGTTTTTATTATTTTGGGTGATACTCTGTCTATACCACACGCTTTTCCATATTTTAAAGACGTTTTGGCATCATCCACATCAAAATCAATATTACGGTCCAAACTGTCAATTTCGTAATTGTTGAAGTCATTAAAATCTATGCCAAGTATAATCCCATCAGCTCTAACATCAAAAACAGATTTAAAATAATCATACCATTCATGGACAGTAATACTGATAGAAATATGCTCAGTATTCTTGAAGAATGACCGAAACCTTTTTGGATCTTTTAGCCTAGCCGCATCAATAATTTGGTGGGCTTTATCATCAAAGAAATCGTGTTTCTTTTTTTGTAAAAGTGCATTGTGATTTCGTCTAGCCTCACAAAAACTGTCCCGATCTGTGGGACTGCCTGAAGCTCGATCATTCTCAGAGCGCTATTGACAATCTGTTTAAATTGTTTACATTCCTTGTCATACCAATTATCAAGTTCTTTTTTAATATAATTACTAGAAGGACTGGGTATATGTCTTGACCCATAAACATTATAAAGAGCATTCTGAAATGAGCTTATGGCTTGATTTATATTACCTTCCTGAACATTAAGTTTCACAACGGAGATAATATCACAAACTTTTTCCAATTTCCAACTATGCATATACTTTTCATGATCATTGATATATTAGTTAAATTTACAAATAGGAGTTGACGTTATATCATTTATACTGACTGTTTTGTTGCTTCTTGAATTTTCAATATTAAATATAAAGTTGAAAGTAATTGGGAAGTGATCAGAATTACACATATCAACTATTTCAAGATTTTTGATAGCGTTCAAAAGTATGGGTGATTGTGACACAATTACGTAATCAATGACACTGTTGCCATTTTTAGAAACATAAGTAAAGTAACCAGTTCTGTTGGTGGTAGTCTACACAACAAGTTCTGAGCGATGACAGTTTACACAATTCAACCAGTCTTTTCCCATAATTGTTTATTTCATTATCCTTAGAGAAGTGGACAATTGTTTCCCTTTCTTCCTCATAACAGTTTTTATTTGCGCCAGGAGTAAAAGAATAGTCCTCTTCGATAAAATCTGGTAGATTGGATGTGCGTGCGTTTAAATCACCCGTAATAATAAATTCACAATCATTATTTAAGCTTTTCAAATACACCATATCCTCCTCTTAAGAATCAAAAACTAATATATCACCATAAGTAGAAGATTCTGGCGGTATGTAAATTGCACACAAAAATACGTTGTTTTCATTTTCTTGATCTGCAATGCGTACCCATATGTGTGTTTCACATGTGACTCAACTTAAAATAATTACGGTAAAAAATAGAGATACAACCAGAGTTCCTTTTGGCGCCCATCGTACGTTTACGGATCAATGAAACTTCGGAGTAACCATCCAATTGGACTTCTGAGGGGTGACTTAGCCATGTGTCAGAAAGGCATAAGATATGGAAAGATTCCATAAATCTATGAACATATGGAATTTGCACCTTGGTGTGAAGTCCAGAAATATTCCATGCTGAAATTCTGTAATCATTCAATGACATATAGTATGTACGAGGTAAAGATTTTTCCTCATGTAAATTTTTAGCATTTACTTGAATCAAAAAGTCAGTCGTTGGCATAAATGGTGATTCAACGATGCTACGTTGTTGATTTATCTCACAGGGGCTCCGGCCACGCCATTATTTTAGCTTCTTGATATTCTGCGCGTTGGAGTTCCAAATTTAATGGTTCTGTATAAGCTCGTCACTATGAAGGATACAGAGGATGGAAGAGAATGTTGAGATATAATACATTTTGTCCAGTGTCACTTCTTTTAAAACTAATCTTGTCTTTTAGGGTCTGTAGATCTATATCTTATTGGAGACCAGTGGTGCTGGCAGACTGGATGTCAGTGTGCTGCCAGACATATGTGTGTATGTGCCAGACATACATGTATGTGTATATGTGCCAGACATGTGTGTATGTGCCAGACATATTTGAGTATGTGCCAGACATGTGTGTGTACCAGACATGTGTGTTATGTGCCAGACATGCATGCATGTGCCAGACATGCATGTATGTGCCAGACATGTGTGTATGTACCAGGCTTGTGTGTATGTGCCAGACATGCATGTATGTGCCAGACATATTGGTATACATACACATATATGTATACATAAACACATATTTATACATATACACATATATGTATACATATACACATATATTTATACATAAACACAGATGTATACATACAACATACATATACACATAAATACACACACATACATACATACATGTAAACATACATACACACATATATGTATACATACACATATATGTATACATACAAGCTTGGAGATCTGAGAACAAATCAAAGAATCAGAAGAACCTTGTGCAAACTAGTAATTTTGAAATGTTACTAGTGATCATCATGAGTGCTTCCCTTACTGCTAGTGCTTGTAAAGATAAAGTGACACCTAATAGTTATGCCAGATTTTAATTTAAAAAAACATTTCACACGTTTCTGAATGAAGGTGTCGAAAATCTTCCCACCAAATATTGTGACAGAAATAGTATTAATGTAATAAATACAGCTTTATACGCTTCCCTCTTCAGACATTTAATGTACTATTTATTGCACAATTACATGGGGGACATTTTTTGAGCACATGTTTACCACATATACTGTGGCTTACTCAAAAAATTAAAAAATCTTACCGCAAATTCCCGTTTTTCCCGCGGTTAATAACGGCCAAAATCCTACATTTTTTCCAGGTGCGGGTTGTTCTAGTCAGCCTTGCTTTTATCCATTACTACTCAATGCCCAATTTTGATGTGAGCTTTTTTTGGGTGGTGGTGGGGGTTGTCCCCTTGCTGTGTGAAGATTTTTGGTTACTGTATTTTCAGCTGTAATCAATATTACACTTTATCATATCTTTTTTATATGTGGGATTGTTTTTCAGCAGTTTGATACTATGTCATAATTTTCACCAGTGCTTTTAGCTGACACATGAAGAAAAATGCTTTAATTAAAGAGTAATGTTGAAGCAGAGTGTTTTTATGTGTAGGTAATGCACGGGGGTAAAGGACTTTTACACGAGTAGAATTGCCTGACATTGTAAGGGCCATTCACGAGTGCAAAGCCTTTTGAAGCGTGTATTAAATGCGCATATAAATAAGATGCCAAAACACTAATCCTTTTATAAAATTTCCTTGTTAAATTGTTTAAAATGCATAAAAAACAACAAAAAAGAATGAAAAACGAGAAAAGTTTATAGACATTTTTTCGCTTTGTTAAGAAATTCACCTGTTTTAAAAATGGACTAAACCAAATAATCATGGTCGTGCATTACAGGTATTTAATGCATGGGTCAGGACAATGCAAATACTCCATAGAAAGTTTTGAACAATATTTCAAAGGTGTTTTAAGAATGAAACTGGTGTTCTTGTAAAACCTTTAACCTACAGCTTTATGTACCCTTTTACTTAATTTTGTTATATTTGTGCATTGTATACTGACCACTGTCACGGTGGAGTGCAATACTGTTATGAAATGTTTCACCATCTGTTATGTGAAATACTAAATAAAGCATTATTGTGATTCAGATTCATACTGCGTTTTTCCATCATATGTGACCACCTATGCCTCATGTGGTCACAACCCCTCATGTGGTCCCCCACCCCCTCATGTGGTCTCACCCCTCACATGTTCCCACAAGCGGCGGAAGATTGTCTGAAGGATCTTGTAGCACAGCTTTATAGGGTCAACCCTCTTCCCCCACCCCTTCCCCTCCCCCTCCCCCACTGGACAATTTCTACACTTATCTGTCCGAAATTTACTGGTAACCCATTTTCCCTTCTTTTTTTTAAGTTACAAATTCAAACATTCAAGATATTTTGGTTTTTGGTCTAAAATTTGGTAAAATACGAATTTTATACAAAAAATTGGAAAATTTATAGATCGTAAGTCTTGACATCCAAAGGATTTAGACTTCTAGATCATGATTAGCCAATTGCATTGGTCATGAATTGAAAAATTCTTGGTCAGTGTTTATTTGTTATGAATGATTACATCGCACATCGCGGTCGACAATTATCGGAAGCCGACAATTATCACAAAATTCTCCCGCAATTCTAGATTTTTCTAACTGCAGAAGCCTTTCCCAATTCTTCCAAAATCCTGATAGAACGATCAGTCGTTCTGCTACGTAATTCACGCTAAAACGAAAACATTATCTTGCCATTTAGAAGCCTATGCACACCACAAACGATAAGACGAACGTGATGCGACGGCCGATGTTATGTTAAGCATTTGCAATAGGTGTAATGGAAGCTTTGTTATAGTTTAAACGTGATATTTTATCACGCTTTATGATGCGACGGCCAATTTAATGCGGCTGGTACTGTATATGTAATGTATAAAATAATGTGAAAAGCAAATAAGGGGCCCTTAAACTGTTAGAACTATTCGGGAGGCCATCATTTTCTTGCTGAGAATAAATGTAACTTGGTATATCCATGGAGCTATTAACTGATAGTTCCACGGTATATCAGTATAAATCTGCAGATGGCCCAAATTCACACCCAGTCTTCTGCGAGTCGGTGGCAATTGTCCCCCATTTTTTTTTGTGCAAAACCCAAATTAAAGGCGCTCCACAAGTGATTTTTGGGGTAAATTGCTTGAGTTTTGTGTTACTTTCTTCAACCTGTCTATAAAAGGATCAGTTATAATAAGGGACTTAAATATACTGTATTGTAAATAACACTTTTTTTTTTTCTTTCTCTGTATTGCCCTGCATGGCTCATTTCAAAGATGACCCACTAATGAAATTTGGGGTGGCTCATACAATCTGGAAAGATGGGAAAGAAAAGAGCATGGTCAGAGGCAAATGTTTTTAAGTATAAAAAAGTCGCAATATGTAGGGCTGTTGGACCCCAACTTTGTCTTTAGGGAAAATTCAGAATAGTGTATGCACGCGAAGCGCGTGAAATTTCACGATTTTAGTCTTTTCAGGGTAATATTTCTGTTACTAAAATTAATCTTTAAAGAATAGGATTTTCAGTGTTGGAAAAGGCATCTTCCTCCTCTAAAAAAGGCACTTCTTCTTTAAAAGGGCACTTTTCCCTCAGAAAAGAGAACTTTTCCTCTGAAAAAGGGTACTTTTTTCTTTTTACATTTGAAAAAAGTGGGGGGAACGTTTCCCCATTTCCGCCCTCAATCCATGTTCCCCATCCCTCAAATGTGATTACGTCCAATCACATGGCCCCTTTCCATCACATGTGGCACCACCCAATCTCAGGCTAGTCTTCCACCCTTCATATGTGGTTCCTATCATTAAGATATCGCCCCCATGTGCAACCCTCATTTGTGGCCCCCATCTTGTCATGTGAGCACTGTTGACAACAAAGCATTTAAATCCTTTATTTCACAACATTGGGCCACTGCATGGGCTGGAGAATGTTTAATTACTGGGTCAATGAAGTCACCATGAGCAAGCAAAATGGCAAGGACTCTTGAGGGAAAGCCATCAGGTGCATGCTAAATTAGGACTATTTCCATTTTTATATGTACTTATCTAACCCCACCCTTTGCCAATAAATTGTAGATGAAAGCTGAATATTTAATGTGTACGGACATAGCCAAGAGGCAGGGGCTGCCCCCTCCCCCTTGGTGCTGAAAAACAGGAAAGGCAAGAAAAGAGACCTTTAAGCAGGCAGTGGATGTAACGGAAGCTCCTTATCTCCCGAGCAAGTTATCTTTATGGGGGAAGCAGCCACTCCCCCATTTCGGTGCAGAAAAAAAGTGAAAAACTAGGGAAAAGACATTTTCTGTAAAACTGATTTCAAAGAATATCGTTAACAGGAAGTTAATTTTGTCGTGAGCCTGCAGGTGAAGCACACGGCCACATGCAAGTGCTGGGATTCAAGTGTTGAACTGCTGGGCTCTGGCCCCTTTTATGGTAAAAATCTCTTAGGGGGCGGGCAGAGGGTGGTGAACTTTTGTCCACGAATGGTTATAGGAAGCTCCCTAAAAATATGGCCTTCAGTTAGTCAGCGCATCAGATGCCCCCCACCCCCCTTTTTTTGGCTGTCCTATGCACCGTTGATTCGTAGAAAGTACTGCACCCGCATACAAGGTACTAAGTTACCTTCTTCAAGAAATGACGACACCACTAATAATAAAAGACAAACCATGAATTATGCACTTATAATACTGTTTAATATACCTGCATTGCAGAACTTTCTTTTCTAATGAATCTTTTTGTTTTTCTTCCGTGTACCAACAGAAATATACCTCTATTTTTGGTCAAATCAAAAACCCATCTTTAAATTTACATAAACAATGACACAGTTAACCTTAAACAAATAAAACATGCACAAAATACAAATACAAGATTTCACATCACTTGGCTCATTGCCAGCTCCCTTTAATAAACCCTAGTTCCCTTTTAATAAACTCTTGTTTCCTTTAATAAACCGGTTCCCCTTTAATAAACCCCCAGATCCCTTAAATAACCCTAGTTCCCCTTAATTCCAATTCCCTTTAATTAACCCCAGCTGCCCTTAATCAACCCAGCTCCCTTAATGCACCCCACCCCTTAATTACCCCATCCCCTTAATTTACCCCAGCCCCCCTTAATTAACCCAACCCCCTTAATTAACCCCAACCCCTGCCCCTTTTATTTAACCCCAGCCCCTTAATTAACCCCAACCCCTTAATTAACCCCAACCCCTGCCCCTTTTATTTAACCCCTGCCCCTTAATTAACTCCCAACCCCTTAATTAACCCCAACCCCTTAATTAAGCTCAACTCCCTTATTAATCCCAGCCCCTTAATCAACCCATGCAGCTTCCATTTTAAAAACATAAAAACAGCTTACTCACTGGATTTTGTAAGTACCAAGTGGGCCCTTATGACCTGGGCCCCTGGGCCGCAATGCCTACCTACCCCCCCCTCCCCACTCTTGGCAGTACTGAGTTACATGCATAAAGCCAATCAGCTGTAAAATGATGCTCAAATCCAATCAAGCTGGTAAACCCAGCACACACTGTCTGTGAAACATAAATAACCTTCAAATAAATGACCGAGAACTAAAGCCTCAGTCCATTATTCCCAAGCATCTTTTACATCAAATGTAAATGCTTCTTTTTTTAAATTGTTTGCTGTTTCATAAAATGCAAATATTGTTTCATAAAATGCAAACATTGTTTCATAAAATGCAAATAAGTTTCATAAAATGCAAATATTGTTTCATAGAATGTAAATGCTTCTTACAACAATTATTAATCTTTGTTAAAAAACTTATCTTGTAAAAAAATACATAGCTAATGCTGTGTCATTGGTGAAATAAACAGAATGTAAAAAAAAGACAGTAAAAGCTTGTACTGCAAAGCACTTGCACAATTACCTGCAAGATTTGTAGGTGCACATGCTGGAATACAATACCATGATATTCTGGCATTTGTTTCATACAAATTGAAATAAATCCAAATACATTTCTTGTAAAAGGTTTCACCCTTTCTCTGCCCCATCACACCCTTTTCCTGCCCCATCACTCACTTCCCTGCCCCATCACTCACTTCCCTGCCCCATCACTCACTTCACTGCCCCACCACCCCATTCCCTGCCCCACAACCCTTTCCCTGTCCCACCACCCCTTTCTGTCTCACCATCATACTAATAATCATACATTGCACTTAAAGTGTTAAGCATTTAATGCATACAACTTGTACTGGCTCACAAATTATCTAAAACCATTCATATGTAAATCCTCAATATAGGAAATATTCTGACTTAACAATGGTTATTCATTCAATCCTAAAGAAACTGGACAAAAAATGACCATTCTGCAGAGAATAAATGACCATTCTGCAGAGAATGAATGACCATTATGTAGACAGAATGACCGTTATATAGAGACTGAATGATTCATTCTGCAGAGAATGAATGACCATTATGTAGAGACTGAATTACCATTCTGCAGAGAATGAATGACCATTTTGCAGACTGAATGAGACTGAATGACCATTATGCAGAGCATAAATGACCATTCATAAAGACTGAATGACCATTCTACAAAGACTGAATGACCATTCTACAAAGACTGAATGACTATTCTACAGACTGAATGACCATTCTGCAGCGAATGAATGAATGACCATTCTACAAAGACTGAATGACCATTCTACAAAGACTGAATGACCAATATGTAGATAATAAATGGCCATTCTACAAAGACTGAATGACCATTCTACAAAGACTGAATGACCATTCTGCAGAGACTGAATGACCATTATGCAGAGAGTGAATGACCATTATACACAGCGTAAATAACCATTCTGCAGAGAACGAATGACCATTCTGCAGAGAACGAATGGCCATTCTGCAGAGAACAAATGGCCATTCTGCAGAGAACAAATGGCCTTTCTGCAGAGAACGAATGGCCATTCTGCAGAGAACGATTGGCCATTCTGCAGAGAACGAATGGCCATTCTGCAGAGAACGAATGGCCAATCTGCAGAAAACAAATGGCCATTCTGCAGAGAACAAATGGTCATTCTACAGAGACTAAATGGCCATATTCATGACTGTAATTATGAGTTAAACTTACATCAGTATGTCCTATTCCAAGCATGTCACTAAATTCAGAACAAGTTGATAATTCCAGTCACATAAGACTTAAATAATAATTCTTAATCATAAAGAATATTGGAAGAAACTTAATCTTTTCAAACAAACCCTATCCTCACAAGGTTGCAATTAATGAAACATAAAAGAATGCCAAAACATGGCTATTTTAGGAGTCACTTAAGTGTAGATAACCGAATTTCATTCAAACACATAAGTTTCTGGCATTTTTCAGCCTCAAAATATAACAAAAAAAAAAAAAAAAAAAAAAAAAAAGATCTTAGATTTATTCAATTAATCTAATCATAGACCTCGATATGGGTCAGCGTCCAATCAAAAAGCACCGAGGAAATTGCATGGCACTACCTTATCCTGCACCTCTGAGTCCCCTTTTCATTTTACTGCCTGCTTGGGTCGATGTTCTGGAACTAATCAGAGATCAGATCTCTGCTATTGAATCTACACTTGCTCATATAACATTCTGCAATGATTATCATGGGTAGCAGCTTACTGCAGTAATACAAGAACATTTGGCATGCTATTTTTTAACCCGTTACAGTAGCTTGATTTATTTTAAGTCAATTAAAATATTTTGTTCTTAATCCCAGAACTGCTCTTTTCAAACTCAAAAGTGACAAGAATAAAAATGACTACACTGCCTGACATAAACACACACAGACTCAAGCACATATAGATGTACAAAAAAAATCATTAAATGTGAAGAGTCCAAATTTGTTCATGGCATACTCAGGTGGCAATACTGAAAAACGTGACACACAGACAGGACTAAATTCCATGCCAAAAAAAACAAAAAAATGACAAAAACAAGATTTCACACACTTTTTTATGACATTACATACATATAGATATGCTCTATCCATTCATTATGGACAGATACAAGAAAGTACTGATAATTTATGACAACATTATGCTTATGTGGATATACTTTATCCTTTGGTTTGTACAGCTAAGCTTCTCAGGTCACATGACCCACAAACTACAACATTTTATAGACATCACGACATGCCTGTCCCATCCAAAACAAATACCTCAAAATTAAATCACTGTGACAAGCCATGCAGTGGTCTGTTTTACATGCACAGGCATGTAAAAACTGCAAGCAATCACAGCAAATGTGTGTGGTCAACCAGCGGCAGATTTAAGGGGAGGGGACACGCGGGAATGTCTGCCCCACCCCATGGCAAAAATTTGAAGAAACAAAATATATAAATATAAAAAAAGAAGAAAAGGCATCATAATCTTACAGGTGGGGCAATTTGTTAACATATACCCCCATCCTAGCAATTATATCCCGTGCATTTTATAATAAAAAAAGCAGGACATTATTCACTTTTTCATAAATAACAAATAAGACCATCAATATTCCTTTTGGGAAATGAACATAGGACCTCACACGGATTATGATTTGTGTCTCGTCATGCAAACAATACGATTTTTGCAGTAGTTGTCTTGAATTTTTTTGGGGATGGGGGGAGGAGGGAGGGGGTAAGGTGGTGAACTGTATGGACAAATGGTGCCTCCCTCATGATCCCTGGAACTGCCACCGAGGTCAACCTTCTACACATTCTTGTTTTGGATTATTCTGCTGATCTACTGGTGGACATAGCTGTCAAAGATTGAGCACCCGTTGATTGCAGATTGCACTTGTGAGGCTGGTTAACACTTAGCAACCGCCATACCAACAAGAGTCAAGATTGGCCATAGATATCATTGCAAGCCATTTCATGCACTCTTTTAAGTACAATCTTTTCCTTCTGTGATGTAGCTGCAGCTTTCTATGATGTAGCTGCAGCTTTCTGTGACGTAGCTGCAGCTTGGTGTGATATAGCTGCAGCTTTCAGCAATGTAGCTGCAGCTTTCTGCAACGTAGCTGCAGCTATCTGAGATTGTAATTGCAGCTTTCTGCGATTTGTAGCTGCCCTTCATTCATACTCCAAAATTCTCTTGTGGTAGAAAAGAAGGTAGCTGCAAAATAAAACACACAGAAATAAACTTATGGTGTAACACAAAATCATTTCTTTCATATAACATAGAAATTTAATATGGGGGGACCTACATTCTGCAATCCACTTACAATGGTAACCAAATTTTAATGGATATTCATATCACTGGTAACCAAATGTAATGGCAATCCGCTTCGATGGCAACCAAATTTAATGGCAAACCATTTCAATGGTAACCAAATTTACTGGCAATCTAATTCAATGGCAGCCAAATTTAATGGCAATCCAATTCAATGGTAGCCAAATTTGATGGCAATCCAATTTAATGGCAACCAAATATAATAAAAATCCAATTTAATGGCAACCACATTTATTGGCAAACCACTTCTACAGCAACCGCATCTAATGACAATCCACTTCAATAGAAACCAACTATAATGGCAATCCACTTGAACAGCAACCACATTTAATGCCCATCCCAACCAAATTCAATAGTAATCAAATTCAATGACAAAAAAAGCTTGTTCTCAAATCATTGCTTTAGTTTGAATGCAAAACAAAGCAAGTTCTTCCTCTAAATAAGGGAGGGGTTGCAGTAAGAAACTCGTCTTTTTCAAGAAGGGGGTAGGGGAGGGGGGTGGGGTTCCATCTTTCTTAAGCAGTGCCAATTTTACATATTCAAGAAATCATTCTCATGTCAATTCAAGCCCTCAATGATTACTTAATATATCTATTTTACATCAATTATACACTCACCATTCAGTTGTTAAACATTAATATGTGAAAATGAAATGACACTAAGATCCTTTGGCTCACCCTCTCAACTTTCAAACCAATATCTTATACCCAGTATAACCATGACACATTTTTTCGGGAAAATTTGGGCAACAATGTGGGACTACAATTTACAAGAAGAAAATTTAAAATAAGATGTTAGACTTAAAAAAATTCATAAAGTCATTTCTGGCTATCTGAATGTTTAAAGGATTAGCTCAGTGGTCAAGGATGTCCAACTTATATGAAGGAGGACTCCCAAAAAAACAAAATGGTGAAGAAAGCGTTCAAAAATCTTATTCTGTAAGGAGATAATCAAGTATAAAGCTGTCGTATCTGTGTAGAAATGACAGGTGTAGTAAGTCTACTATAAAAAGTTGGCATCTTCATCCTCACATTCTTAAGAATTGTTTATGTATTTTAAGAAAAGCTTATTCAATTTTTTCACAAATATGTTGTTTGTTTGTTTGATGAGGGCTTAACGGCACCACGACAACGAGGGTCAAATTGTGCCTGAGAGGTTAGATCATTCTGGGAGGAAAGGAAATAGGGGGAGAATGAGAGAAATAGAAGAACAAAAAATCAGAAAGCTGGGAACGAGAGAGGAGATGCATGTGTGAAAAAAACAAAAGTAGAGAGGGGGTGGAAGAGGAGAATCAAATATGGTTGTAGAAGGAAGCATGATAAAGGAAGGAGATAATCTTATCCGGAGGGTTTTTCTGGAAGAACTCAGCAATTGAGTTGTGGGGGGAGAGGGAAGCTCTGGAGAGGTTGTACAGGGGGCAAGCAAGGAGAACGTGATGGACTGTGCAATGGCAATTGTTGCAGAAGGATTGGGGGGAGCCAATAAGGAGGTGGGAGTGAGTGAGGTGGGTGTGACCTATTCTAAGATGGGTAATATGGACGTTGTCAACACGAGAAAGGTTGTTGATGGTGGGTTTGATCAGAATGGCAGGCTGGATGACATGGAGTTTGTTATCAATTTGGGATTCCCATAAGGTTTGCCAGCGGTCACGAACAAGGGAAGCGATAAGCGGTTTGATGTCAGAAAGGGTTTTAGGAAAAGGGGTAGGGTAGGTTGAGGGCAAGCTTTGCGGCTTCATCAGCCCTGTCATTGCCAGGAATGCCAACATGGCTATATCTTTCCTCAGACTTTCTGCAGGTGGTTTATTATAAAAAACCTTCCTCAGATTCAGTTTTACTCCTTTTTTGACATATCCCTGGTTCTTAAGCCACAAAATCGCAGGACAAAATATGATAGAATACATAAAGACTTTGAGGAATCTGAGGCTATGGCATCACAACTTGTCTGATTTCAGTCGTTTCTACACAAATAATACCAAATTTTAAACTTCGATATCTCCTTAACGGAATAGGATTTGTAAATGTTTTCTCCACTAGTTTGTTTCTTTGAAGACCTCTTTCATATGAGATAGTCTTGCTTGACCCCTGAACTAATCCTAGACACAACCGGATAAATCTAAGAGTGAGGTCTGTCTGGGTCCAGCCACAGAGGGTGCCATAACATTATAGAGGTATTATATTCAAACCTCTTACCCTTCACTATGGAGGACGTCCTGCTTGTTGGCACGGGTGATCATAGCGTCATCACACTTGAACCACTGATCACGGTGCTGTCGGATGTAACACGTGTAATGACCATGGTCCAGAGTGCCTAGGTGGTTCACAACAGCAAACAAAGAGTACCTGCATTGAAGGACAGAAATATCAATGTGATGCCATGTATCAATCTACATAACTATCAACCTTCTAATTGTAAACTACTACATTATGACAACATGAATGTATCAAACCTCCAACAACCTACATAACTATCAACCTTCTAATTGTGAGCTACTGCATTCTGACCACATGAATGTATCAAACCCCCTACAATCTATATAACTATCAACCTTCTGACTGTAACTACTCAACCATGAAAGTATCAAACCCCACAATCTATATAACTATCAACCTTCTGATTGTGAGCTACTGCATTCTGACCACATGAATGTATCAAACCCCAACAACCTACATAACTATCAACCTTCTAATTGTGAGCTACTGCATTCTGACCACTTGGATGTATCAAACCCCCAACAATCTACATAACTATCAACCTTCTAATTGTGAACTACTACATTCTGACCACATGAATGTATCAAACCCCCAACAACCTACATAACTATCAACCTTCTAATTGTGAGCTACTGCATTCTGACCACATGAATGTATCAAACCCCCTACAATCTATATAACTATCAACCTTCTGATTGTGAACTACTACATTCTGACCACATGAATGTATCAAACCCCCAACAACCTACATAACTATCAACCTTCTAATTGTGAGCTACTGCATTCTGACCACATGAATGTATCAAACCCCCTACAATCTATATAACTATCAACCTTCTAATTGTGAGCTACTGCATTCTGACCACATGAATGTATCAAACCCCCAACAACCTACATAACTATCAACCTTCTAATTGTGAGCTACTGCATTCTGACCACATGAATGTATCAAACCCCCAATCTATATAACTATCAGCCTTCTAATTGTGAGCTACTGCATTCTAACATGAATGTATCAAACCCCTACAATCTATATAACTATCAACCTTCTGATTGTGAAGTACTGCATTCTGACCACTTGGATGTATCAAACCCCCTACAATCTATATAACTATCAACCTTCTGATTGTGAAGTACTGCATTCTGACCACATGAATGTATCAAACCCCCAACAATCTATATAACTATCAACCTTCTGACTGTGAACTACTACATTCTGACCACATGAATGTATCAAACCCCCTACAATCTATATAACTATCAACCTTCTGATTGTGAAGTACTGCATTCTGACCACATGAATGTATCAAACCCCCAACAACCTACATAACTATCAACCTTCTGATTGTGAGCTACTGCATTCTGACCACATGAATGTATCAAACCCCCTACAATCTATATAACTATCAACCTTCTGATTGTGAAGTACTACATTCTGACCACATGAATGTATCAAACCCCCAACAACCTACATAACTATCAACCTTCTGATTGTGAGCTACTGCATTCTGACCACATGAATGTATCAAACCCCCTACAATCTATATAACTATCAACCTTCTGATTGTGAACTACTACATTCTGACCACATGAATGTATCAAACCCCCTACAATCTATATAACTATCAACCTTCTGATTGTGAAGTACTACATTCTGACCACATGAATGTATCAAACCCCCTACAATCTATATAACTATCAGCCTTCTAATTGTGAGCTACTGCATTCTGACCACATGAATGTATCAAACCCCCTACAATCTATATAACTATCAGCCTTCTAATTGTGAGCTACTGCATTCTGACCACATGAATGTATCAAACCCCCAACAACCTACATAACTATCAACCTTCTAATTGTGAGCTACTGCATTCTGACCACATGAATGTATCAAACCCCCAACAACCTACATAACTATCAGCCTTCTAATTGTGAGCTACTGCATTCTGACCACATGAATGTATCAAACCCCCAACAACCTACATAACTATCAACCTTCTGACTGTGAACTACTACATTCTGACCACATGAATGTATCAAACCCCCTACAATCTATATAACTATCAACCTTCTGATTGTGAAGTACTGCATTCTGACCACTTGGATGTATCAAACCCCCTACAATCTATATAACTATCAACCTTCTGACTGTGAACTACTACATTCTGACCACATGAATGTATCAAACCCCCTACAATCTATATAACTATCAACCTTCTGATTGTGAAGTACTACATTCTGACCACATGAATGTATCAAACCCCCTACAATCTATATAACTATCAACCTTCTGATTGTGAACTACTACATTCTGACCACATGAATGTATCAAACCCCCAACAATCTATATAACTATCAGCCTTCTAATTGTGAGCTACTACATTCTGACCACATGAATGTATCAAACCCCCAACAATCTATATAACTATCAACCTTCTGATTGTGAACTACTACATTCTGACCACTTAGATGTATCAAACCCAACAATCTACATACTGTAACTATCAGCCTTCTGATTGTGATGGTTTGGTTTGGTTTGTTAATGTTTAACGGCACCACGACAGTCAGAGTCAAATGTGCCAAGAGGGTATTAAAAAAAAGGTGCAAGAGTAAGGACAGAGAAGAATGGGAGCGGGAAAGGGGAAAGGAAGGAGAGGGATTGTTTGTTTTTTTAAACAAAGGAGCAAATAAAGGTAATAAAAGGAAGAAAGAATAGGATGGTAGGGTAGAAAAAGGAAGGGGGAAGGGGGAGGTGTGGGTAAGGATTAGATCAGGTGGAATAAGTTGCTATTGCAGAGGAAGGTGATGACGTTGGAGGGATTGTTCTTGAAAAGATCAAACATGGAGGTGGAGGAGGAGAGGCGTGATCTAGAGTTCAGATATAAGGGACAGGTTAAGAGGATATTCTTGATCGAGAGATTAGTGTTGCAAGTAGGGCAGAGAGGTGTAGGAGAGCCTGAAAAAAGGTAGGAGTGGGTGAGAAAGGAGTGACCGGGGCGGATGCAGGTGACGACAACGTCCTCTCTACAATTGCAACTGTGCAGGGGAGGGTTGGTCCGACTTTGGGATTGATAGTATGAAGTTTGTTACTGGTCTCAAGATTCCAGGAGTCTTGCCGGGTCTTCCTGAGGTACTTGGAAATGGTGAAGCAGAAGTCAAGAGTGCGGAATAATAAAGATAGGTGAAATGTGGTTCTACAGAGTGTTGTTGGCGGCTCTGTTGGCCCTCCCATTGCCCAGGATGCCGACGTGGCTGGGGATCCAGAAAAAGATCATTTTCTTCCCTGAAAAAGAGCGAGTGTGAAGTTTGTTTAGGATTGGTAAGATTAGTGGATTGAACCAGAGCATGTTAAGGATGCCAGTGAGAATGAATTTGGATTCAGAGAAGATGATGAAGCGGGGGCGGAAGGAGAGATCTGTGAAGTTGAAAGCTAGAAGGATAGCCTTTGTTTCAGCAGAGTAGATGAAGGTTCCATCAGGTAACCTTGAAGAAAGGGTGAGGCCGGAACAGGTGGCGGAGGCTGCAGAGAAGCCTTCTTCTGTGGAGCCATCATTGAAGAGGAAGCAGTAGTCGTGGAAATGTCCACTGAGTTGACAGTATTTGGAGCGAAAGAAGGCTGGGTTGTGACGAGCTTTCATGTCGGAGGAAAGGCCGAGTAAAACTTGGGAAGGAGGGATGACCCACGTAGGGGTGGGAGAGTTAGTGTGCCTGGCTTTGGGGAAACGAGAATGCATCCAGATACTGAAAAGTGGGGCGATGCATTTTTTGAGATTAAAGAGGTTGGTGAAGGAAGGAGAGTGAGTGGAATGGAAACATTGGTTCTGCGTGTCAGTGAGGATGCGAAGAGCAAAGGAGAGACTGGCCCTGGTACACCTGAGGTCAAGGGGGAGGTTATTAGCCTCTACGTGAAGACTTGTAATGGGGGTGGTTTGGGTGGTGCCAAGGTAGAGCCTTAGAGCAGTGTTTTTAATGACCTCAATGTGCCTCAAGTAAAGTTTGCTCGCAGAGCCGTAGATAAAGTTATCATAGTCCAACTTAAATCTGAGAAGGGAGCGATATAAGGTGAGCAAGGTGAGATGATTCGCTCCCAAGTCGGTGCTGGAGAGGACCTTAAGGGTTTTGTAACAGTTGATTTTTAGGGTGTTGATGTAGGGAAGATAAGAGAGCTTAGAATCGAGAGTGATTCCAAGGAAATGAGAACTATCTTTACTGGGAATGATGGAATCTTTAAGACTGAGATTGGGACAAAGGAAGAAAGAGTTGCTGTTGTTGAAATGAATGAGAACAGTTTTGTCTTTTGAGAAATTGAAGACCTTGGTGTCACTCCAGTGAGCTAAGTTGTCAAGGCACTTTTGAATATTATTTTGAGAGTTTGGAAGCATGGAGAGAATGAGACAATGGTAAAATCGTCAACATAGTGAGAGCACTTGATGTTGGGGGAGAGAGCTTTGGAGATGCTGTTGAATTTGAGGATAAAAAGAGACGGGGAGAGAATGCTGCCTTGGGGGACACCCAGGTGTTGGGTATACCTTTAAGAGTAGGTGTTACTTATGCGCACCCTGAAATGGTGAGAATGGAGATAGTTCTTGATGAAGGTTGGAAGGAGACCTCTGAGACCGGGGGAGTGAAGGTCCCTGAGGATACCATATTGCCAGGTGATGTCAAAGGTCTTTATGAGGTCAAAGAAGATGGATATGGTGTGTTGATTTCTGACGAAGGCTTCACAGACACAGGTGTCTAGTTTGAGGACATGGTCCAGGCAATTACAGTTTCTCCTAAAACCATTTTGAGATGAGGAGAGGATTAAATTCTTCTCAAGGTACCAGCAAAGTCTATAATTGACCATATATTCCATTATTTTGCAGAGGCAGGATGTGAGAGCGATGGGGTGATAGTTAGTGGGAATGGATCTGTCTTTGTTGGGATGAGGATAATGGTGGCCTCTCTCTAAGTGTTGGGGAAAGCTTTGCCGGACCATAGGTGGTTGTAAATCTTGAGTAAGATGTTGAGAAAAGTCCTGGGAAGGTTTTTGAGGACTGCTACATTCTAACAACTTAGATCCATGTATAATTTCCAAGTGAACTTACTTATTATCAGAAACCACATTTCTTCTATTGGATTGTTCATGTTCTCGCAAGCCATTTGCTCTTCTGTGACTTGACATGTACGGTGTCATATCCAGTTCGTGAGGGAACGAAATGAAGGAAGAAATCTTCTTTCTTAATTTTGAAGAGTGCTCAAAGCGCTGAAAGAAAAATGATTATTTTAGCATTAAGACTTGGTTGAGGTTATGGTATGTTATACAATGTTTCACAGATAATGCTACAATGTTAGTACTGATGATCTACAATGTTAGTACTGATGATCTACAATATTAGTACTGATGATCTACAATGTTAGTACTGATGATCTACAATGTTAGTACTGATGATCTACAATGTTAGTACTGATGATCTACAATGTTAGTACTGATGATCTACAATGTTAGTACAATGTTAGTACTGATAATCTACAATGTTGGTACTGATGATCTACAATGTTAGTACTGATGATCTACAATGTTAGTACTGATGATCTACAATGTTAGTACTGATGATCTACAATATTAGTACTGATGATCCACAATGTTAGTACTGATGATCTACAATGTTAGTACTGATGATCTACAATGTTAGTACTGATGATCTACAATGTAAGTACTGATGATCTACAATATTAGTACTGATGATCTACAATGTTAGTACTGATGATCTACAATGTTAGTACTGATGATCTACAAAGTTAGTACTGATGATCTACAATGTTAGTACTAATGATCTACAATGATAGTACTGATGATCTACAATGTTAGTACTGATAATCTTTAACAAGTTTTAGTCTAATAGAAACAACATACAACCAAGCAAGTTCATCTTATGTGAAAAAGGACTTAAAAAGAAACAACAATGGTGAAGGAAGCATACAAAAATCTTATTCCATTAAGTAGATATCTAAGTTGATAGCTCTTGTCTTCTCTGTGTAGAAATGACTGGTGTAGTAAGTCTATTATGGATGCTTGGTGCCCTTATCCTCACATTCTTAACTATTGTTAATGTACTGTAAAGAAAATTTATTTAACTTTATTAAAATTTGAATGATTTTTCCTTAATTTTTTTTCAGGTGGTAAATTATAATTACCCTTATTACACTCTGTTTTACTACTTTCCTGACATATCCAATGGTTTTTAAGCCAAAAACTCACAGGACAATATATGATAGAATACATAAAAACTGAGGAATCTGAGGCTGTGACTTCACAACTAGTCTGATTTCAGTCATTTCTACACAAATGATAACAAATTTTAAACGTAGATTTCTCCTTAATGGAATAAGATTTTTGAATGCTTTCTTCACCATTTTGTTTCTTTTGAAGTCCTCTTTAATAACAGATGGACATCATTGACCCCTAAAACAATCTTTTCACAATTCTTTTTTAATAAATCTCGATTCAAAAATCCACAATGGAAATTGACTATAGATACACACAAGAATAGGTAAATTATCACAGACAGGTCTAAAGGAGACATCAAGTCTGGCTTTTTCTTCATTTAATATGATAGAAATACTATTTATAAGTCATCTGAAGAAATTTCACATTGTAGTAAAACAATTGAGCATATATTTTCTAATTTACTAAAATATTAATTATGTCAACATTAACTTACTAGGGCGGGCATTTTGTTTATACCACCTCTGAAAATGATGTCATAAACTAAGTACAGATTAGAATATTAATGTTATTTCTTTATAATCTATATTTTCTACTTTTTAAGAAATAATTTTCACTTTGCATGCATCTTGAATTTTTATTTGTATATGATATCAAAGAACTTCATGTCAAAACATTTTTGAAAGAAAATTCTAAAGAAATACATTATGTGTGTGAGCACATAGGGCAAATGATTTCAATACAAAATTGAAGCATCCATGTTACAACTTTAAACTTGCATAACTTGAGAGTGGAGTCAGATTATATAATGGGGTTTTTGGCAGTTGGTTTATTTTTTTATTCTCTATCAAATATCAAGCTCAAATATTTGACTTGATGTCTCCTTTAAAGAAGTGTCATGCAAACAAATGACACCGAGGCAAAGTGAGGTCAAGCAAGAGGCCAGACAGGAAGCAACCCACCTTTAGATGGAAGCATGCAACGAGTGGTAGTTTCTTCATGGTGAGTTGTTTGGTGGACTCCTGATAGCTTTGGCAAGTACTGCACTTAATCTTTGCACTGCTACCCAAATGCTCTGGACGTGTAAATCTGCAACGGAAACAAATATAGTCAAATTATATGATCCATGATCAAGTGTTGATGGGAGGAGATGGCAACATGACATCACTTATCGAGTCAAGGAGCCTGGAAAAATACAATCGCCAGCTCACCATTGGGGAATGACAAATTGCTTCTAGTGAGTGACTGTATGTGTTACTTCCCAGGTTGGCAAGCCATTAGGAATAAAAAGAAATTCAGTGTAAAAAAGAGGTTCAAGTTATCATGAATTTGTCAGTAAGTCACTAATCTTTCTTCACTTACAATAATAAAAATAATAATAATAGGTGCTATTTATATAGCGCTCACTTCTACAGTACTAACTATAATCAGTGGCACTTTCCAATCAAAATAAAAAGCAAAAAGTCAAGCAGAGTAATCATTTAAATGCTAATTGAAAAAAGTGAGTTTTAAGTTTCTTCTTAAAAAGGGGGAAAGATATTTTACATTTTATCTCAGCCAGCATTCTAATTAATTCTTTTGGCCCAGCCACAGGAAATGCACGATCCCCAAAGATTTTTCTGTAAGTTTTTGGTATTCGAATGTGCAAGAATGAGTTCATCTCAGTGAATAATTGCTTTGTTTTACATGAAATAACTTCTTAAGTAGGCTGGAGCTAATCCATTTATACATTTGAAAGACATGCATAGCAACCGAAACAAAATTCTAGACCTTATTGGCAACCAATGTAAGGACTTCAAGCATCCTGAAGCACTACCATATTTCTTCTTCCTTTGTAATTTAGTTATTGATGTACTTGGCAAGCCATAAAACAACATGCTACAATAGTCAAGCTTAGAAATAACAAGAGAAAATACCAACTGTTGAAGGGACTGATTGTTTAGATGACTGCGTAATGACCTTAGGCGATGTAGCATATACAAAGCTGTTTTACACTTTTCATTGATGTGTCTTTCAAATGTTAGCTGATTGTCCAACCAAACTCCAAGATACTTAATACACTGACTACCATCCACGTGGACATTATTGATATTGATAACATTAACCCTACATGTATCTAATTGGACCTAGCTACCAAATTTGATGTCAAAGATCCCCATATCACACTAAGGAAGTCAATAGCTAACATGACAAGTTTTTGGTGAAACTGTGAAAACCTGAATATCTGGGAAATTTTGCAGCAGATAAAAGCCGAAACACTCTATTTGATTCAAAGTGAACTATTGATAAATATATGGATGGTTTAGTTTGCTCTAGTTTGTAAATGAATGACATGATTCTTCTTAGGCACATGGACCAGTCTATGAACAGTTCAAATGGGTATTAGGGAAAGAAATGTTTAAGTTGAAATGACTGACATCACCTAATTTTATGGCGAGTAAATGTTTGAATTTGAGGACCAAATTCTAAGTTCAACTCCCCAAACTGGCGAGTGGGTGACAAAATATTTGTGGAGGCCTGCTAATCCATGTGCGGCAAAGTCTCAAACTATTACCACTGTGCCAGCCCTCTAGGGCTTTTGTATCAGAGTTAACCTATAATAGTTCAAAAACATGCTCACTAAATAATAAAGCTTTCAAAAATTCATCTACAGAATGTAGAGACGCATCGTCAAGATAGATATGAGAACAGAAGCAAACTTAACAAAATATTATTAGAAAAAATATTGAGTAGCTTTACTGAAGTCAATTTAGCTTTACTGAAGTCAATTAAGTATTTCTAATTCTAGTCAACCTAACGAAACACATCTGCCGGATGTGGTCAAATGCAGAGTTGAATTTAATAATAAAATTTCCTACGGTTCTGAATAAAATTTGTCGGAAATGTAACCACAAAAAATTGTGATAGAAATAATATTTTGCAATTTAATGGACTATTCATCGCACAATTAGATGGGGGACGTTATTAGAGCACACATCTACCATAAATACTGTTGTATACTCAAGAATAAAACAATTTTAAAAGGAAAAATTTCTTCCCGCGAATTCCCGTGGTTATAACTGCCAGAACCGTAGTTTCTTTTTCAGGTCTGGCCAAATGGAGGTCACTGATTGAAGTCAGAGTAAAACTGAGGATGGGTGATAAAGGGGCAAGCCTGGTGGTGCCGGGTAATGCCTGGTGGTGCAGGGCAAGCCTTACCTGCGAAGGCAATCATCCAAGGAGTGAGGCACATCTTCAAACCCTGGTGGTGACATGAGACCCGAGTCCATTTCGTGAAAGCTACTGCTGCTAGTACTGCTTCCTATCAAAGGAAAATATGCTGTAATTACAGGGACAGGTATTAGAGTCATTCCAATGAACTCAAAAAATGTAATCATATCCTGTCCACAACTCTCACAACATAGAATCCTTTTCTAATTTACATAATTAATACTAATCCCTTCCTAATTTACATAGCTACTACTTATCCCTTCCTAATTTACATAAAGAAAACAAATCCCTTTCTAATTTACATAACTACTACATATTCCTTCCTAATTTACATAAAGAAAACAAATCCTTTTCTATTTACATTACTACTTATTCCTTCCTAAGTTACATAAAGAAAACAAATCCCTTCCTAATTTACATAACTACTACTTATTCCTTCCTGATTTTACATAAAGAAAACAAATCCCTTTCTAATTTACTTAAAGAGTATGTAACCCTCTCTTAGTTACATTAAGAGTAATAATTCCTTCCTTATTTACAGTGAGTACTAATCCTTTATTTACATTAAGAGTATAATACTTCCTAATTTACATAAAGAATGCAAATCCTTCCTACTTTACATTAAAAATACAAATTCCTTCCTTATTAACATAAAGAAAACTAATCCCTTATTTACTTTAAGAGTACACCCTCCCTAATTTACATAAAGAATGCAAATCCCTTCCTACTTTACATTAAAAATACAAATTCCTTCCTTATTAACATAAAGAAAACTAATCCCTTATTTACTTTAAGAGTACACCCCTCCCTAATTTACATAAAGAATGCAAATGACTTTTCATGAGAAAGAGAAAATTATCTGAAACATGATCAAATACATAAAGATTTTTAGGAATCTGAGGCTGTGACTTCACAACTAGTTTGATTTCAGTCGTTTTTGCACAAATAATACCAAACTTTAAACTTAAATATCTCCTTAACAGAATAAGATTTGTGAATGCTTTCTTCACCATTTTGTATCTTTTGAAGTCCTCTTTCATATACTATGGACCCCTGAACTAATCCTTTAATGACTTTCACGGTCCCAGTAGCAACTACTGGAATTGCACTGCCATGCTACCTGACAGTATTCATACCAGGGCACATGCTTACAAGAGAGAAATGGAGAAATAGAGAAGGCAAAAACAGTCAAAGAAACCGCATGAAAGAACGGCAACAACCAACACGCTAGCAACCAACACGCTAGCAACCAACACGCTAGCAACCAACATGCAAGCAACCAACACACTAGCAACCTACACGCTAGCAACCAACCCCTAGCAACCAACACGCTAGCAACCAACACGCTAGCAACCAACACGCTAGCAATCAACACGCTAGCAATCAACGCTTCAATCTTCCTACTTAACATTTGCACACAAACATCTTAACATCCACTAAAACCAAGTCAAGCAATAGGGTACAAAATGGAAGGCGACTGACAGGGCTAAGAAGCTTACCTGATGAATTACTATCATTGAAATCTAGCTGCTGTGTGGAGGAGCTGGAGGTGATGGCTGGAGTAAGAGATGAGGTAGGTGTAATCTGGCCCCCTGATGGACCCAAATCTAGTGAGATATCCCAAAAGGGGTCTACTGTCGTGGAAACTCCTCTGATGAAGGAAAGTCAATGCAGCCAAAAATTAATGTGGGATTAAATTAAAATAACACTAATCTGCATGTTGCGCGAACAGCCTACTTACATTGCGCCACCCTATATAAGGGTACATATAATAACCCTTTGGACTGTGTTTCCCTCCCACTCCTAAAGTAGAGAGGTTCATATATTTACCTTTTGTTTGCAGATTGTGTACAGTCCGTCCACACACTGCATAGCACCCTAATGGTATTCAATCTTTATCAGTTACCAAACAAGAATTCTAATAATGGCATAATGGATCTTCTGTAATGACATTACATTCATGGTAAGCTGTGGTATTGGCAAAGTACAACCTTGTAAAATTACAGATTAGAGATCCTAAAACAGCATGGTAAGCTGTGGTATTGGCAAAGTACAACCTTGTAAAATTACAGATTAGAGATCCTAAAACAGCATGGCTAGTGAACCTCCTCTGTGCAAAAGACAAATCTTTTCTTCTTTGCTTTGCAGGAGACAGTGATAAAAATGATGTCACAAAATATAAATATTGATATTTTGATCAGTAAATTTCAGCTGATATTACAGTAATACTTGCAAATTCAAGTATTCTGGATGATGTCACAATTTGGTGCGTAAATCTTAACAACCAGTTTTCCGGTAAAAACAAAGCAGTTTGCCATAACAGCCAGTATAAATTCGGTAAAATTTAGAGGCCTAAATCTCTAAGTTTGCTTGGGTATTTGTGTAGAAAATTGTTGCACATTTGGTGGAAATATCATAGGAAAGATATTTTTGAAGTTTGAAACACATATATTGTGCATTCGTAGGCTTAAGCATGGTGTTCACTTGTGCACAAATCGTTACATGTTTTCACCGACAAAGTTTTCCAGATGATCAAAATGCCCGGATGACTGAATACTCAAAACGCTAAGAAACAATAACTTTGATTAACCATGGGATTATTGCAGCATTCTTGTGATACTCCTTCACTAACTATGGGATTATTGCAGCATTCCTATGATAATCCTTCACTAACTATGGGATTATTGTAGCATTTCTATGATGCTCCATTCACTAACTTTGGGATTATTGCAGCATTCCTGTGATACTCCTTCACTAACTATGGGATTATTCCAGCATTCCTATGATAATCCTTTACTAACTATGGGATTATTGCAGCATTTCTAAGATACTCCGTCACTAACTATCGGATTATGGCAGCATTCCTGTGATACTCCGTCACTAACTATTGGATTATTACAGCATTCTTATGATACTCCTTCACTAACTATTGGATTATGGCAGCATTCTTATGATACTCCTTCACTAACTATTGGATTATGGCAGCATTCTTATGATACTCCTTCACTAACTATGGGATTATTGCAGCTTTCCTATTATACTCCTTCACTAACTATGGGATTACTGCAGCATTCCTATGATACTCCTTCACTTACTATGGGATTATTGCGGCATTCCAATAATACTCCTTCACTAAGTATGGGATTATTGCAGCATTCCAATGATACACCTTCACTAACTATGGGATTATTGCAGCATTCCTATGATACTCCTTCACTAACTATGGGATTATTGCAGCATTCCTGTGATACTCCTTCACTAACTATGGGATTATTGCAGCATTCCTGTGATACTCCTTCACTAACTATGGGATTATTGCAGCATTCCTGTGATACTTCACTGACTATGGGATTTTTGCAGCATTCCAATGATACACCTTCACTAACTATGGAATTATTGCAGCATTCCTGTGATACTCCGTCACTAACTATGGGATTATTGCTACATTCCTGTGATACTCCTTCACTAACTATGGGATTATTGCAGCATTCCTATACTTCTTCACTAACTATGGGTTTATTGCAGCATTCCTGTGATACTCCTTCACTAACTATGGGATTATGGCAGCATTCCTATGATGCCCCTTTACTAACTATGGGATTATTGCAGCATTCCTATTATACTCCTTCACTAACTATGGGATTATTGCAGCATTCCTATTATACTCCTTAACTAACTATGGGATTATTGCAGCATTCCTATGATACTCCTTCACTAATTATGGGATTATTGCAGCATTCCTGTGATAATCCTTCACTAACTATGGGATTATTGCAGCATTTCTATGATACTCCTTCACTAACTATGGAATTATGGCACATTCTTGTGATACTCCTTCACTAACTATGGGATTATTGCAGCATTCCTGTGATACTTCACTAACTATGGGATAATTGCAGCATTCCTATGATGCCTCTTTACTAAGTATGGGATTATTGCAGCATTCCTGTGATACTCCTTCACTAACTATGGGATTATTGCAGCATTCCTATACTCCTTAACTAACTATGGGATTATTGCAGCATTCCTATGATAATCCTTCACTAACTATGGGATTATTGCAGCATTTCTAAGATACTCCTTCACTAACTATGGGATTATTGCAGCATTCCTGTGATACTCCTTCACTAACTATGGGATTATGGCAGCATTCCTGTAATACTCCTTCACTAACTATGGGATTATTGCAGCATTCCTATACTCCTTCACTAACTATGGGATTATTGCAGCATTGCTGTAATACTCCTTCACTAACTATGGGATCATTGCAGCATTCCTACGATACTCCTTCACTTTGGGAATCAAGCATACATTGCCTCTACACCTGTGATTTACAATCTTAAAGAATTAGAAAATGTTCTTACTTGCACACCTGGCAGGTAACATCAGACTGAAGTCCACCTGTAAATATTTGGTCGATGATACAATTGCAACGATTAGGATTATTGCCCGAAGTCCCATTATGCCCTGGAACAGACATGAAATGACACTTAATTAAGCATCACTGGTAGTACAGAAGTAAATGACAATATCTTTATTATCAAGAATAGAGAATGGAACTCTCAGTTCAAGTCTGATTTATTCTTATATCTTGTACAAATTTATTATGAACCCTTACATGCTTAATTTAGATACAAACCGTTGTTTCATTTCAATATGAATCCTTTGTTTTAATATGAATCATTATACCATGTTTCATTAAGAGATGAACTCATTAAATGATTTACATCCCAATCTCCATGTTTTTCTTCATTTCTAACAATGCAGAGTAAACCTGCCTCCACAGTATGTGATCCTCCACAACCAATAATTGATCTCTGGTAACTGCAAAGTAATAATTCAACTGACATGCATATCACGAGGTCAAAGTTTATTCTAGCAAAAACAAAAGATTAGGTGCCTACCTTTACAATGTCTGTGAAGCACATCAAGTGCCGCGATGAAGAACTCATGGGCATCTTGCTGCTCATAGCCTGCCAGGTGCCGTGCATGCGTCCACACAAGGTGAAGTAATTTATATGGAATGTGCACCGAACGGATACCGGAGTAGAACTACAAACGAAAACAGATCAACAACTAGAATTCAATCAGTGAATTAGGATTCAATTCAATGAATGGCTATTTCATGATACCAAATGTTCAAGCTAGAAGTTCAAATCCAACTGAGATGCTGTCATGGCACTACGACAAGCCAGTTAACTGGGGACACCACCCTGACAAGATGGGTAATCATGTTGGGGACATCAACAATTCAAATTGTTTCCAAAGTAATTATTTCTCAAAACTTATGAGGAACATGATAAAAGCGTGGAATGATTACAGCAAGGGAAATGTACTTTGGGCATGTACCTCAAATTACTCACCAAAACATTAAATCATATCATCCCTATTAAATCTATGCACATCCAAGTAAATATATATTTTGCAACTTTTCAAACTAAAGGCTGCTGAAACTTTTCACAGGTTATTGAGATTGCTGAAGGTATTCCCAGGATTAACTTTGATCTCCACCTGTTCATCAACAACTGGCTGGCCGTCACTCAGATTCACCTGCACTGTTGAAGATGTGTATACTTTCTGGAATGATTAGGCCTGAAACAGCTGAAAAAAGGTCAGTTGTTGACTGGCAATCTAGCCAAGTCAGTCTCAGAGACATAGGAAGTGATTGGAGAGGGGGGGGGAAGGGGAAGAACTGCCCCCTGAGACGCTTTCACCTTCCCCGGTTGCATGCTTTCTTCCTAGTTGGGAGGTGACTTTGGGAAACTATTAACCATAAATTGAAAAAATTAACAAATGTGGTAAAATGATTGAATATTTGGGTATTTCCCCAAAATATCCTTAAAACTGGCCAAAATTGAAGAAAAATTCATGAAATTAAGGAAATGTTCCAAAAATAAAGAGAGTTTCCCAGAAATTGGTGAAAATTTCCAGGAAATTGAACAGGATTTCCAGATTAGCAGCAACTTTCGTTGGAAACTTAATTTGCAAGTACAATTTTCCCACTTGTCACCGGAATTTTTGTGTGGATATTTTGCCACTTCTGAGAGGTGACCATTCCTACTCCCCTGGTCAGTCTCATTTCTTACCTCTTGAAAAACTTTGGACATCTCACACACAAGGCACTGGTCGTTAGAATTATCTTTTCTTTTACAGTTGTGTTTGTCCGATAGGAAGAAGTCCCGTAGAAGTGGTGTGTGGGTGAGCGCTTGAAGAATGCAATTCATGAAACAGGTGTTGCCTAAATTGATTAAACCTCTTAAACCTGTGGAAGTAAAAGAACCACTGGTAAGAGGCTAAATATGTAAGGTTGTGAACCCTGTCTTTCAATTATCAATGAAACGAATTAGAAAATACCCATTTGAAGCAGTATGATAATCTAAGGAATATTCTCATGAATATTCATATATATGATAGAGGATTGTTAAAGAAACAAATTGGTGTAAAATCATGTTGTTACCTTATTCCATTTAGCAGTTATCACATTTCAAAGATTTCTCCAGCATGTTGAAAAGTGACCTCGCAGTGTACAATGTGATGTCATAAAGTCATATCCAATTTTGGAGGTATTTGTACAAAACAAAAACAAAATGATATTGTACTTAGTGTATGTAATGTACATGAACAGATGGAGGCAAAGCATGTTCTTATAAAGTGTATGTCATACCTCATCTCAATAATAAAACACAAAATGCTTCCAGTAATTTAGAAAGGGCCAATTAATTTTGCAAAGAAATACATGAACATTGTCTTGGATCTACGTTTATGACATCACACTGTACACTGTGAGGTCGCGCTGGTAAAATCTTTGAAATGCAATAACTCCAAAGTAGAATAAGATATGAACATGATTTCACCAATATAGTTCTTTAATACTCCTCTATCATATATATAAAAATGAAAATTCACAGGAAAATTTCTTTAAACCAGAACACAAGTTTGCTTTAGAGGATCTGATGCACAAATGCTGTTAAAAATAGTAAAGCATCTTGAATGAAGAAAGAAGAATCAGAAGTGAAACCCAAAAAATAAAAACAAAAACATTGTGGTCACAAATCATTTTCTTAGCAGTCATATAAGGTTTGCCATTTTTAAAGAAGTAAATTTCAAATGATCCTAAAATTCTCCTGCCCAATACCAATAAGTACCACACCCAGTTATATATACTTATGGATATATTAACAACTGTAGAAAGAAAAAAAAAATAACAGCTGTTATATAATCACCCATTACCTATTGTTGAATTGAATGTTACTCTGCGTCTCCGTGGACTTCTGCGAAGTAGACTGACATCTAATCTGGACGCTTCCCAAGGTGTGAATTCCCAGCCATTACAACCTGCAACAAATCAGAAGTACTGCATTACCAAAAGGTGTCTTACATGAGTAACTAGCTCTTACTAAATGATTCCCAAGGCACTCTAAGATTACTTTTCTTTTATTGCTCAAGAAGCTACATTCCCACTGTTCACCCATGATACCCTCCCCTCCTACATCCCACCATCTACCCATACTACTTTCCCCCTCATCCATGCTATTATCAGCCTTCCTATATCCCACTGTCCACCCATACTACCCTCTTCCATGCTACGATCAGCATTTCTATATCCCACCATCCACCCATACTTTTTTCCCCTCATCCATCAGCTTTACTACATCCCACCGTCCACCCATGCTACCCTCCCCTCATCCATGGTACCATCAGCCTTTTTACATCCCACCGTCCACCCATGCTATCATCAGCCTTCCTATATCCCACTGTCCACCCATGCTACCCTCCCCTTATCCATGCTACCACCATTCAGTCCTTTCCATCCATGCATGCTAGCTCCCTTCTTCTATAATACCATCAGCCTTGGTACATCCCACAGCCCATCCACATCACCCTCTCACTACCCTCCTCCATCTTACTTTTCCATTTACCTTCTGTGCTATTGCTTTCAATATAACCATACACTTAATCAAAAAAGCATGCCTTGACAATTCCAAAATGTGTTCAGATTGTAATATACTGATGTTTTATGAGAGATTTAAGTCCAAAGCATACCATTATACTTTATGGCCTTTAGTCTCTCTTCTCGGGCAACACTTTCAAGTTCTTGGTCATACACATAATCTTTACAGATGAAACAGTAAACAGCACCAAATATAAGATCCACGGCTAAAGCAGAAAGAAAAGAAAGAATTCTTGTAAACAAGCAACAAATTAATGATAAATTAGACTTCACTGGACTTGTTTAATGCCCAAATGCCTAATGAATTCTTGTAGTGAAAATCTAAACTATACTTCTCAACTCTAAGCAGCAGGGCCTGGGGGGGAAAACTGAAAATCCCAGCCACCCAATATCAGAAAATTCTGAAGACTCCCCAAAAAGGCATTACCAATTTCTGTTCCAATTTTACACTGTATTTCCATTGTCAAGCATGGGTTTTCACAAATTTTGGAAGCCACCCCTGTTTGAAGGCTCATTCTTATTCTCAATTTTATGGGCCCTTATAACCGAAATTCCCCTATTTGACCCCCCCCCCCTCCCCCCTTCCCTCAAGGCGGTGCTGCCAAGCAGCAATACACAATATTAATGCCCGTAAATGTAGCAAGCATGGAGCACACTACAAGTCAGGACTAAAATCCAATCATTTTAGTTAGCAAAAACATTATTTCATACCGCAAAGGAAAACATTTTTTTTTAATCTGCAGCAACTTATCAAACATCTACAACAAAAGAAGGATAACAAAGGTATGAATGAAACATTTAAGAAAAAACACCCTAAGAAGTTTACCACATACTTTTATGGTTAACAATGACATTGATAATTACAATTAATTTGATTACTATTTTGAAAAACTATCCCTTCAGGTTGAGACCATTACTGTACCTAGTGTGTGCTTGTTCCCTCTTGCATGGTCGTGTATATGGCCAAGATTATAGCAACCGAAAAACACACAATGTAGACATGAGTGGAGGCGTTGATCATGTCTTCTACAAACATGGCACACATGTGCATGAGCCTGTGAATTGAGAAAGAAGAGAACTTTACACTAAATTATCTCGATATGAAAACATGACAAGCTCCAAAACAAAATAAAATTCAAGTTATAGTATTATAATAAACCAGAGCATCACTGATGCAGAAGCTCAGCCCTTTAAATTTTGAGTCAAATTTTAAAAAGGTTATTGATGTCAAGTCCCCAGTCATTTGAAATTATATGACATTTTTATTCAGAAGATATTGATTGTTTGTAGCTGAGAGCTTTTTAATGCAATTCTTTATATTTCTGTTGTAAATTCAAATCACTGAATATCATCAAACTGACCAGTTTCTCCTGCTTGACCATTTCACCTGACCTGATCAAACCACCCCCACCTCCCCCACATACACACACATTTATACTATATAATAGCTTAACAACCTTCCTGCATTGTCTCAATTTTATTATGTAATTTTGTGCTTGGTTTTATTATTCACTTTTTATTATCTTTTTCCTGTTTATGTTCATCAGTTTTTTTAAATTTAATACTCGTCTCAGAGGCCTACTATTTTGTGTACATTACTTACATAATAGGCCTAGATATCTGTTGTTACTTTATTATGAGGATTTAGCTTTTCATAACAATACAATTCTTTATCTGTTTATTCATTTAGACCTGTGTTGTTTATTTTATATTATGTTTCATACTGTATTTTGGTGTACACAATTTGATTTGGCAAATTCAATAAATAGAGTCTAAATATAGGCCACTGCAAATTTTTCATGATGAACTTCATACAGGTACTAAAACATGGAACGCCCAACTAGGGCTCAAGTTTGTATCAATTCTTTTCTAGTGCAAATTCTATTTCAATTCAGCAGAAATCATAACCTCAACTTTCTATGTAAGTTACCTTGTAAGAAAAATTGAAATTGGTGTAGCGTTAGGCCCCTATCTGATTTGAATTTAAAGCAGTTTGACATAAATCTGGTAGACACAGAAGAAATTAGGAACAAGGGCTTATTCATAATCATAGTGTATTAACTCAACTACCATGGCATTGTACCCAATAACATTAATAATGTAATTTACATTGGCTATGTTCAAGTAGCAAACATCTAACATTAGTATTGTAATAATAATATCATTTGAATTTAAAACAGTTTGACATAAATCTCTGCTTGGCACAGAAGAAATTAGGAACTATTTACAATTATAGTGTATCAACTACATCAAATAACAATAATGTAATTTACATTGGTTAGCCTATGTTCAAGTGGCAAACATCTAACGTTAGTGTTGTAATATTAATATTACTCAAAAATATAATTGCCATCATATGATACATAAAATAATGAAGATGCATAGGCCTAGGGCCCAACTTTATTGAGCTGGTTTATGCCCGGTTGCAGAGTGTTACTAGCCTACGCTTGTAGGCTGATCGGGCCTGTGTGTTTGTTGTTAGCGGTCTGATCTGACTGTGTCATCGAGACTGAAAATGAAATAATGCAAAACAAAGTTGCGTTGATTGCGCACCTTACGTTGTAAGTTCTCCCGACTGCTGCACGACACAAAGAACGTAACTAAGATACGATACGGACGGGTTCCATTTGCTCTCTTAAAGCTGTCGATATGCATGCACCCCGGCTGCGCCATAATGACAGAGACATCCAGTTTGCTACTGCAGAGAGAAATAAAATCTAAATAGGTCTAATGTGTTTTGTGACACACTTTTTTTTTGCGAAATGGGACTCTCCCAAAAACAAACGCGAGGACATTTATTTAACAGAAACAAAACATCAAAGTACTTCTTTACTAAAACAGTATAATTTCAAAACTGTATTAGTACATGAATAATACAAATATAATAATTTAATACCTATTACAATATATGTTAGTAGTTTTAATTTGTTTATTAGCATACTATTTTTATTTACGAATATTTTTTAAACCTCACCCTGATTAGAATAAGTCGCTGGTTGACACTTCAAACAAACTTACAAACGCATGCGCAATGGCTTTCTGGAAAAAAGAGCTTCCGGGTTTGAATTCTTAATATGGTCAAAGGTTACACTGAGCCTCGTCACACGTGGTTAGTATAAACAAAGTAAATCAGCTGGGCGTAGACTACCCAAACGCAGTAACTTACTAAACAGGCTGAGAATGTAGTAGACTGTCATAGTCACGGTGGCTGGGAAGATTTTAATTTTTTGTTTGGATTGAAATTCAAACTTGAAGATGTGGGGTCCAAATTATGCGATAATTCAGTCTTAGTCACACAGTGAAACTAAAAAGGGGCATTATTATAAATAGACTGTGGGCCGAAGGTCTTTGTTCTGCACTTAGTCCACCTCTTGAGGCAACACAAAAATTACATCAATTTGTGGGGAATAACTTGCTTCATTGCTAAAGTAAAATGTTTTACCAAAATTACTTGCACGTTAAGGAGTAATTAACAAAAGCATGTTAAATGGATCTGAAGGGCGCCCTCTTTAGTGAAAAACGGTCTTTTTTGGCCATTTAGATGCCCAAGACTGCTGCCTCGGTGATTTTGTGACTTAGCAAAGAGCTGACACGGTTCATCTGAATAAGAAATTTTTGATATTGCTTTATTATTTGATAAATATTGATTTAGATTTGTTTACCACTGAACTTTCTGTTAATATTTTTGTAAATTTTATATTTTTATATACTAGACTATCTATCAAAATTTGATGTTTCTGATATCTGTATGAAAAAACATTAAACATTGTTTTTAAAACATAAGAATTATATTATTAAGGAATCTTAAACAGATTTATCTGATTTTTAAGCTCTGGGTCAAAAAATGAGGGTTTTGTTTAATTCAAATAACACAGGTACATTTTGTGATAGTTGTGTCGTTAAAACATTTCTTCATAAGAAATGATTTTGATTGATTATAAAATTCGTATCAAAGGTTTTCATTACCATCACATGGACGAAATGTGTGTTTGAATATCCTCCTTCAAGTCAATCGAGTTAATACAGTAATATCAGCCTTTACCGGATAACCATTTCAACAGTTCAAGGGGTTATTTGTGACAGAAAACAAAAATAACGGCCCGTAACCAGGAATTTGAAAAAGGGGTTTGAAAAAATCATGAAATTCCGGGTGCTTATTATATTTATGGATTTGCACTTTCTCAACAAAAGGCAGTTCTCTCCCTCGGACAATTCCCCCTCTTCCCCTTCTCATTCTCATCCCAACTCCAGGCTATGGGCCTGTAATAAATGGATACAATTTTATGTTGTTGTTGTTTTTAGATAATAATAAAAACATATAGAGTTTATCCTGTCTTGTCCAAAGACTCCAATATTTCCTTAAGGTATTCCTGTAGTCGTACACTTCTCGACTGGTTGTCACATATTGTACTGTGTGTGGCATTGACTTGTCCGCTTTTCGGATCCTGTAGTCTAGCATATGAAACAGGAATCTATAACAGTAGTAAAAGGAGTCTATACAGAAGTCGACCAATCAGGAGCCAGTATTACTATCACGTGATAGCTTATTTGCATTATGTTCATTAGGCCTCCCCTATTTTTGGAGGGATGTTGGTTTATATACAGCCGTCTCCTTATTTCTTCATCTCAGTCAGTCGGTTGGTGAGGAAATTGTTTCATCGAGGGATAAGGATTGGTGGGGTAAAATGTTTCATCGCGGTCCGAGGGTTTGTTGGGTGGTTAAAAAAAAACACTGACACAACAAAATACAAACGATAAGAATGTCTTAATGCATTTTTTTCTTTCTTGTACTTGTGGTGGCTCTTAAGAGAGCCTTATGCTTTCATTTCTGCGTCCATCGGGCAGAACGGCTTCACGTGTGTCATTGACCAACTATCCAGACATCGTGCCGTTGACCTTCTTTTGGGACGTTGCTCTAGATAGTAGCCTTGAAACTGTACGGTAGCCTCGAACTGCAAGTCTTTGTATTGAATGTCTTAATGCAATTTTCTCTTTCTTGAATGTTTATAAGAGACTCTTAAAAAGAGTCCTACAAGGGTAAAAGCACATGCCCCAGCCATCGCGGGGTGCCGTAGGAGTCGTGCCACGGTTTTGTACTCCTTCCACTCTCTTTTTTTCTTTTAAACTTTATTTTTTTCTCTGTCAAAACAATGCCAGAAAATAAGACGCAGCTTATTTGGCATAATAAAATACAATAATAAACATTTGCTTGTTAATGATCAAACAGGTGTAGAAGGCTCTTCTTCTTTTGAGAGGTCTTCTTCGGGTTTCTTGATGATGATTGCGTCGTTTTGACAGTGTGGGAGGTGGCGACGACGACGACGAGCGGGGTCTTTTCTTTCTGGGTGAAACGATAGGTACTTTGACCAGTCTGCCAGTGCTTTCAAATGTTCATCTGCATATAGACCTTCCATGCTCATCAGTTTGCACCATTGGTCCAGGTTGAAAGAAATCTCTTTTTCTCCGGGTATGACGGTCCATTGATGGCTGGTGCGTCCGTTTGGGTCGCTGATCGTTTACATTGCGTGGTTGCAATGGCGTATGTCCACAATAATTTGTTCATCTTCTGCGGTCAGACTGCTGCAAATGTTTTCCTAGAAGCAAACGCAACTTTCCAGGGTATGACGGACCACCCATGCGACGGGCTTTATTGACGCTAGACGTATGGTAATGCAAGACCGGTTCAGATATCATATTTTTGTTCTTACAGAGTTAATCCCAAACGCCTCTTTCCATGGTGATGCCTTCAGCCGTGATTCGAGGTATTGTGCCGTGGTTGGTTTTGGCATACTTGCCGAGATGCACGTATTTAATGTTTTTAAACTGCGATATAGACACATACACATCCTCTCCTACGGGATAAGCTCCGGTCACCCATCCACGACTGTCTCTTATACTTTGTCGTAACTCTGCATTTTCAAAGCTCCTTCAAAGGTATGTTGTCGGGACTTGAAGGAGGTGGTGAGAATCGCATTTCTCCGGTATGTTTGTTACGGTAGTACACGTTACCGTTCCTCTCGTTTACTTTATTCCGACCGGTTTGAGCCATGATGTGTCTTTCGCGAAGTGCTACGAAAGAATGATGGGTGTTTCTTGGATTCGGGTACTTTTATAACTTTTTCCGTGGAGGGCGCTAGTCAATTTTAGCCGATGATATCCTGCTTCATTCCAATTGGAAGATACTTTTTCTGACTGTAAGGCAAGGTTGCTACACGTCGACTCTTTCTCAACAGATATACGGGTGCGAACACAAGCTTGGGTTTGCTGCACATCGCTTCGTATAAAGACAAGTCAACATGAGTGCTGGTCTTTATTGCTTGAATGTCGAGGTTTCTTTGCTTGATTGCGTCTTCTTCGTCTTTTAAAATACACACTTGACGAAAACTCTCGGGACGTGTCAAAATCATCCATTGCTCGGGTGTGAGAGCGATGCCCTTCTTGCTAGGTACTTCGCCGACATCAGGAACGTTGCTGTACTTCCTGATATGTACGTAGAGATTGTCTTTGAATTAAGAGATTGTGACGTAGGTAAAATGCTTAAGCACCAGCTTTAGCTTTTCTCCCAAATGGATACGATGGGTACTTTTCTTTAATTTCTTGAAGAGCCAAAAGAGCTCGGCAACTTATCAAGCCCCATTGCTTGAGTGTGAGGCAATACCTTTCTTGGTCGCCAGAAGCGTCGTCCCTACATTCAGGTGTGTAAAATACTGCCGTAAATAAACGTAAACCTTTCCGTTGAAGCCAGAGACGGTGAGGTAGCGCTCGCCTCTTAATGCGACAGCTTTCTTGTCTGGTGTTCTGACGTGGACATCAGTTAATATCGGATCGCTGCGGACCTGTCGGCCGGGCAGTGAAATTGGCAGTGTTTGTTGATGGTTCCATCTTCGTGTCTGACTTTCGACTAGATGTTACACACCGTTGTCGTCGCCTTTTTATAACTTTTTAAAACAATATATGTGCATTTACAAACTCAACATGAAACAAGCGCCCTCTAGTAAGACAACGACTTACTACTTTGGTCAAAGACTGTCGCTTCGACGAGGAGACTTGGTAATACATCCGTTCCGGCTTCGGTCATTTCGGTTGACTCATCAATGTTTTATAGAGGGTGCTAAACAAATAGATCATCATTACGAAGAACACTTTAAAAGCATTCGATATATAATCACCAGTAAAACAACATATTATAGGCATTTGAATCAATCACCATTAAACGAACGTCTTATATCATCGTTCCGTAATGTAATAACGAGGTGGCTTTTTCTTCTTCTTCTTCTTCTTCTTCTTCTTCTTCTTCTTCTTCTTCTTCTTCTTCTTCTTCTTCTTCTTCTTCTTCTTCTTCTTCTTCTTCTTCTTCTTCTTCTTCTTCTTCTTCTTCTTCTTCTTCTTCTTCTTCTTCTTCTTCTTCTTCTTCTTCTTCTTCTTCTTCTTCTTCTTCTTCTTCTTCTTCTTCTTCTTCTTCTTCTTCTTCTTCTTCTTCTTCTTCTTCTTCTTCTTCTTCTTCTTCTTCTTCTTCTTCTTCTTCTTCTTCTTCTTCTTCTTCTTCTTCTTCTTCTTCTT